>CATIWR010153070.1:0-41543 GCA_949677035.1 Omphalea diandra
AGATTGAAGTATCATTATGCATTTACTTACTGAGTATGCAAACTCACTCTTTTGTATGAAATCTTATTTCAGGAAGAGTAGACTAAAGATTGCATCTAGTATACTTTTCAAAGTCGTTGTCTAGCAGTGTAATAGAGGTTGGGTCAGTATGCAATCAGTTAGTATTTTAATTTGATTATTCATGTATGTTTTGTTGTAAATAATTACTAAGTGGTGAACAAGAGACATAATAATAATAAAAAAAAAAAATTTAATTAGGTCTTTTAAATGACAATGGATAGACTTGAAGAGAAATTTAAATGATTATTAAATGGGGTGTGACAACCTTCATCCCATATACCAAGGAGTAGTTTGACAACCCGACAAGGCAAATGGTAACTTCTTAGACTAGTCCTTATACACTTCAACCATTCTGGCAATGATATTTTTGACATTCTTATTTATCACTTTCATTGCACCATTGACATGTAGCTTATAAGGTGACGAGTTACGATGAACAATGTTATATTTTCCTAACATGACCTTAACCTCTACTTGGAAATGGACACCATTATATATGACAACATGTTGTGAGACACTGTAACAATGGATGAGGCTTTCTCAATGAATCATGTCATCTGTTTTACCCCCAGATTACTAATGGCTTCAGACTCTACCCATTTCGAGAAGTAATCCATAACTACTATAACATACCTATGTCTCATTATAGAAGTCAATTTAATCTTTCCAATCACATCAATGCTGCATGCTATAAATGGCCAGGGTGAAGTTAGATTCGGTAACTCATCGGGTGGTAAATGATTGAGATTATCACGGACTCGACATTCATGACAGTTTTGGACCTTTTCAATACAGTCATGTTCCATTATTGTCCAGTAATATCCTAACCTTAAAATTTTCTTTGCCAACACTTTCCAATTGATGTAGGGACCATAAACCCCTGCATGTACCTATTCCATGATCCTATTGGCTACTTCTTCTAGCACGCACTGCAAATGAACTCTGTATGACATTCTTTTATACATTAGCCCGTCATAAACCATAAACTTTGAAGATAACCTTTGGATCACATCCTTATCCTTCTTTTTAGCCCCTTCAGGGTGTTCATTGTTTTCTAAATATGATTTTATATCAAAATACCAAGGATGATTCTCTATTGACTCCTGCATTACTCCTTTATCCATATAACACAACGTCCTAAGTTGAAGCATCATCAACAGTTTCACATGCATTTCTTCTAACCCATTTAAAATAGAGACTAAAGTGGCTAAGACATCAGCCATTACATTCTTTTCCCTTGGTAGGGGATGGAATGAGGCTCTTTATAAATTATACAGTAATACCTTTATATGTTTCAAATATGGGCCTAAACGTTTTTCTTTCAAATTCCATTCATCTGTTACCTATGAGACCACTAGCAGTGAGTCCCCAAACACCTATATTGTCTTTACCTTATTTACTTTAAGAGTTCGAGACTGAGTGTGCATGCCTAATACTCAACCATATCATCGGTGACCTTGTAGTCTAGCTTTTTTGGTATAAGAAATAGCTTTCCAATTGACTCAAAATTACCTATACACCCGTACCTTTCTTATTTATAACCCCATCAAAGTATACTCCCCATCCTTAAGGCTCAATCGCTTATAGTCCTTCAATTAAGAATTGGGGAAATTCATATACTCCTTTTTCGATCGGTTATTGTACTTTATACTCTGAGACCAATCATCCTTTAATTACCTTATTAGCTATGTACTTAATGTCTCAAACTTAATTGATAGGATCAACCATTTTCCTAGCGTTTATGTCAAGGATGGGGCTTTATCTAGGTACCTAATTGGATCAAGCTCTAATACCACTTTCATAGTGTATGATTGAAAGTAGTGCCATAATTTATTTATTGTCCAAACCATTGCCAAACAAGTATTTTCCATTTGATTATACTTCTCTTCATAAGATAGTAACTTCTTACAAATATAATATAATACATATTCATTCCATGTTTCATATACCTAAGCTAACATTGCACAAACAAAACTATATTCTATTGTCAAATATAAGATCAGTAGTTTTTCAGGCTTTGATGGCTTCAATACTAGTGGGTTTGTCAAATATTCTTTTATTCTCTCTAAGGCCTCTTAACAATATTCATTCCACCTTAATGGTTGGTCCATCCTTAACAGCTTGAAGATTGGCTCACAAATGGGAGTTAGTCTTCCTATGAATCGACTAATGTACTGTAAGTGTCCTAAAAAAACTTTAGATCTCATTCTCTATCTTAGGTTTAGGCATATCCTGAATTGCCTTTACCGTATCCAGGTATAATTCGATTACCTTTTTACTGACCACATGCCTTAATAGCTTACTGGATGTGGCCCAGAATATACATTTCTTAGGATTCAACCTCAAGTTATACTTGTAGACTCTCTTCAAAAATTTCTCCAAAAGTTCAAAGTTTGCTTCCATTATTTCCAACTTCACCATCATGTCATCTACATATACTTCCTCCTTTTTATGGATCAAAATCATGTAATAGGGCAATTGCCATTTACTGGTATATCCCTCTCACATTCTTTAACCTAAATGGTATCACCTTATAGCAATACATCTCCTACTATGTGATAAAAATCATTTTCATGCTCTTCATGATGAAAGACAATGAAAACATCACTGACATGACAAATATACTCCTATCTATAGTCACAAACATGAAGAGGTTTGGAAGAATTCTTACCATGTAATTACCATTTTCATTTACAAATCATGGCATTCATGTCCAAAATACATATGCATAAAAGTTTTATTCATCACACACACACAATCCAACACATATTTAATGTACATATATGTTAACTAATTTTAAGGGTAGTGACTATAAACTAGTTCCTATCTAGATGTATGTACATGACACAAAGAGAGAGAGAGAGAGAGTTGGAATTCAGTCGATGACTTGTGGCCTATATGTCTTTATACAAAACCTTAAGCACTAAAATCTCTAATCTTATGCGTTAGTATCTGAAAAAAATTTTGCGATTTGGTGAGTTGCGACTCAATGAATAAAAACAATAGTCAGATTCTTATGACACAACCAACATAAGAATATCTTCAGGATACATTACAAGTATAACAATTGACTATGTAATTGCAAGTGCAATAGATTTATTTTTGTGTTGTGACCTTGCAAGGCAAACAATGCTCCTGGGAATTCATGTGATTCAAGTTACATTTGATTTTACTAGCCAACATATAATAGGTGAACCATTTGATCCATAACACGTGCCAATGTGACATATTAGTCCATCTTTCATGAGATTTGCAAGTGTTTGACAAGCTTGTCACAACATCCTTTTAGTTCCATATGCAAGTGTTTGACAAGCCGGTCACAACATCCTTTTAGTTTCATATGCAAGTGTTCATAACAATAGCATACCAAGTAATCATTAAGACCATATAATGTGAGAAATATAAACCAAAAATGAAAGTTTATGAGAAAAAGTGTTCAAAACTTAAAGATCAATTTAAATCCTTAATTAATATTGTAAATGACATAAGGACTTCTAATGAAGAACTTAAGAAATCTTTAAAAAAATCTTTCAAAAACTTCATCCTCTCTTAATTCTTTACGAAGATAAAATGATTCTTTAAAAGATTAAGTCATTGAACTTAGAAATTCCATCTATAAATTTCATAAAAGGAAAGAAGTTTTAGATATTACTTATTGTATCTCAAAGACCATTGATAGTGAGGCATGGTTTAGGCTTCAATGGAACTTCTTCGTTTATATCTTCTCCTTCTATATACATTAGATCATCTACATTTAAAACTTATAGTATTGAGGTTGTTAGGAAGAAAAGTGAATATATCACTAAGCAATTTAGACCTAAGGGCAAAGGAAAGGCTCCCTAAAGTTCAATAGTTAAACCTCAAAAAGCAAATTATACATTCATTTATACCAAGAGACATGTTTAAAGGCATACACATAAAAACTTCTCTTCTACTCATCATCACCCATACACTTGCGTACACTCTCAAAACTAAAGTATGAGAAGGCCTCCCACTCATACTAAGGTTGAGTATAAGAGAAAGACTTATAATTCTAAACTCTAATGCCATTATTGCATGAGGTATGGTCACATAAATATATTTTGTTACATTAGGGAGCACACCTCAAATTAGAAGACCATTCCAAGACTAACCCCTAAGAACTTAAGTATGCTTGGGTACCAAAACAAAGTGTTTGATATAGTAAGATTGGGACACCTTCACCAAATTGTCATTAACAAAAATTTTAAGGATAATAAAGATTACTAATGAAAAAGGCATAAAGTTTTAAATGGTTATTTGGTATCAACCCATTGATACTAAATGTGTAATGTATCCCTTACTTCTTATGCTTTTAACTTGATATATGTATATATATTTATGCATATGTTTAGGGGGAGTTGTTATTCATTTTATTGCTTCATATATTTATATGTTATATGTTTGTTTTGATTTAATTGTGTGATGGGTTAGACCAATTCATTTTGCATTTGAGCTTTTCTATATCTTAAATGTATAAATTGATCATCAAAATATCATACAATCTATATTAGGGCCATATATGAAAATTCTTAAATTTTATAGCCCTAGTTTGTATGGTCAAATATCTTTAAATGATTGAATTCTTTTGAATTTTTATTTTTATGAAATTCATATGGAGTTTATATTTCATCCATTTGTCTTCTCATGTGACAAATTATAATCAATTGTGCAAATTACTTATGTTTGCTATTATGATTTAAGTTTGTGCAAATGACAAGTCTGTGGATATTCCCTCTCATATTATCCATTCTCTCTCTTATTCCCTCATATTTCTCTTTTTTTGATCTTGATAAAGGGGAGAGCTAATTAATTGAATATATGAAAGGGGAAATATACAAAAAAAGGAAGGGGGAGGGGGAAGGGAATGAAAATTTAACTAAATTTGTAATATGCTGAAACAATGATCTTTTTGGAATAACTAAAGGGAACTATGGATTGAGAGGGAGCAATTTCATACTTATGTTTTGAATCACTTTGCAATCATTCACTTTGGAGTATGCATAATCGATTGGTTATCATTTGTATATTCAATCTAAATTATCAAAATAAAGAAAGGGAGATTGTTGGGCTAGGTTATTGAAACCTAAGTCAATACTCTCTTTTAATCTTGAAAATATAAATTGAAAGGCATTAATATCAATCTTAAGTGTTCATCTTACAGATATTAAGTTATAATCTCATATGAAGTTGAATAGTAGTGATTAGAATAAAAAAACTAAAAGTATGAAAATCTACCTTCAAAAGTCACGATCGTAACCTGAAGAAAAATAAGAAAGCCAAAACTCCAATTTGATTCACAATGGGTAATTTCTTCAACGCTAGCTAAGTAGTGATCTCGACTTTTAAGAGCTATTAGAAAAATCCAATAGCTAGTAAAGGACTATTGTCAAATTGCCACATGTCTGTTAGATATAATATGAAATAACGACTGCAAATTTCTTCTCCTAACCATGAAATGCATTTCTTGACCACGAATTTCATATGATAAGCATTAAAGCAGGATTTGCCTAACATACTTTAGAGAGTTAGGTATAGTTTTGTTTGTAATATCTCTTTGGTTGTTATAGCCTATACATACACCACCAAATGGACTTGAATGCAAAAAGAATAACCATTGATTATGCCAAAACTCTTGCAAAATTAATTCTCATAACTTTAACTCTTTATTTCTTCGTACTTAGCTTGATGTGAGCTTTAAACACCTTGGGTTTGGATTTTTGAGTGAGCCTTTATATAGAAAACTCATGTTTAGGTTTTAAAGTGAGCATAAGAAAACAATTGTATAGGTTTGAGTGTTAGCTTTAATAAAGCACTTGTGTAAGGTTTGAGTGAGTGCCTTGGGAAAACATTTGTAAGGTTTGGTGTGAGCTGTGACACTAAGTTAAGTGCAGCCTTGTAAAACACTAATGATTTTATGAAACAACCATTTAGTGAATTAGGGAGTGAAGTACGGTTGGTTAATACTTGAACCACTGTAAATCTCTTATGCCCATTGTTCTCCTACTTTTTCTTCAATCTTTTATTTGTGTATGCTTCCTCCAACAGTTCAAATTGCCCACCAATTAAACTCCTCTTGTTGTTGCGTAGGGGCTAACACATTTATTTTTCACATTTTTATGTGGTTACTAGTGCAAACCCTTGCTCATGTTTGCTTAAATGTTTACTCATGCAAACTTCCACATTCTTTTACTTATATTAATGTGATGTTGTTATCCAATATTAAATAGCAATTATAATGCATCAAACCAATGCAGTTCATTTTCACATCTTTATGTGGAAAATCATGCAAAATCTTGCTTCCTTTTGTTTAAATGATTAAATTTCTATTTTTATTTGTTATATGGTTGTGATAATGTTATCAAATAATTATATATGAATTTTAATGCAAAAAAAAAACACTAATTTTTTTGCATATGTTGTGGAAAAACTCATGCAAATCCTTACTCACTTTTGCTTAAATGATTACTATTCAAATTTATGTTTTCTTTTGCTTGTATTGATGTGATTGTATTATATGAGATTTGAATAGCAACTCTAATGCAAAAACTACATACACCTCATTTTCACATCTTTATTGAGAAACTCGTGCAAATCCTTGCTAACTTTTGCTTAAATGGCTACTTGTGTAAACTTCTACTTTATTTTATTTATATTGATGTGATGATATTATATCTCAAATTTAAATAGCAATTACAATGCAAAAAGCAAATACACTTCATTTTTGCATCTTTGTGGGGAAACTTATGCAAATCCTTACTCACTTTTGCTTAAATGGCTATTATTCAAACTTTTGCTTTCTCTTTCTTATATTAATGTGATGATGTCATATGAGATTTAAATAGCAACTCCATTATGAAAAACACATACACTTCATTTTCACATCTTTAAAATGAGACTTATGTGAATCATTGCTAACTTTTGCTTAAATGGTTACTCCTGTAACTTCCATTTTATTTGATTATATTGATTTGATGATGTTATCCATGATTTAAATAGTAATTCTAATGTAAAACAATGCATAGACTTTGCTTTTATATTTTTACACATAAACTTATGTGAATTCTTGCTTGCTTTTGCTTAAATGTTTACTTCATTCAAATTTTCTCTTTATTTTAACTATATGGATGTGATAATGTAATTTGAGATTTGAATTGCAAATACAATGCAAAAAATATAGACATTTTATTTTGCATCATTCAAAGGAAACTTGTGAAAATCCTTTCGCACTTTTGCTTAAATGGTTACTCATGTAAACTTTTGCTTTCTTTTATTTATATTTATTTGATGATGTTATTTGACATTTAAATAGCAATTCCAACGCCAAAAACACATACAGTTCATCTTCGTATCTTTGTGGGGAAACTCATACAATCCTTGCTCACTTTTGTGTAAATGGTTACTTGTTCCACTTTCTTTTGTTTATATTTATCTGATGATGTTATCCGAGGTGTGAATAGAAATTCTAATGAAAAAAAACACACATACACACACTTCATATTCACATCTTGTGGGGAAACTTGTGCAAATCTTTGCTCATTTTTCTTAAATGGTTACTATGCAAACTGTCACTTTCTTTTGATTATATCAACGTGTTGATGTTATCAATGATTTAAACAACAATTCTAATAAAAAAAAATACATATATTTATCTTTTATATCTTTATGGGCTAACTCGTACAAATCCTTGCTCACATTTGTTGAAATGGGTTACTCATGGAAACTTCCACTTTCCTTTGTTTACATTATAGTGATAATGTTATCCGAAATTTCAATAGCATTTATAATGCAAAAAGCACATACTATTCATTTTGTCATTTTTGTGAAAAAACTCATGAAAATTCTTGCTTCCTTTTCCTCAAACGGTTACTCATACAAAATTTTTTTCTTTTGATTATATTGTTATGATAATGTCTTCTAACATTTAATTAGCAATTCTAATGCAAAAATGCATACATTCTTTTGTTTGCACCTTTATGGGGACACTCGTGCACATCCATGCTCACTTTTATTTAAATAGTTACTCATGTAAATATGCACTTTCTTTTGCTTATATTGATGTGATTATGTTATTTGAGGTTTAATAGCAACTATAATGTAAGGAAAAAAACATATTATGTTATTTGAGGTGTAATAGCAACTATAATGTAAAGAAAAAAAACATATTATGTTATTTGAGGTTTAATAGCAACTATAATGTAAGGAAAAAAACATGCATTTCTTTTTCAAATATTTGAGGGGAAAATCATTCAAATTATTGCTTACTTTTGTTGAAATGGTTACTCAAGTACACTTTTTCTTTCTTTTGATTTTATGGTTGTTATTATGTTATCAATATTTAAATACAACTATAATGCAAAAAAAAAAAAAAACACTTCATTTATGTAACTTTGTGAGAAGACAGATGCAAAACCTTCCTTGTTTTTACTTAAATGGTTACTCTTTAAACTTTCACTTTCTTTTGTATATATTGATGTAATGATGTTATTCAAGATTTAAAAAGCAACTTTAATATGTAAAACAAACACATTTCATTTTCACATCTTTGTATGAAAACTTCATGCAAATCTTAGCAAACTTTTTTTGAATTGATTACACATGGAACTTCCTCTTTCTTTTGCCTATATCGATTTGATGATGTTATCAAATATTTAAATAGCAATTTTATTGCAAAAAACATGTACACTTTATTTTCCAATCTTTGTAGGGTAACTTGTGCAAATCCCTTCTCACTTTTGCTTAAATGACTAGTCGTGCAAACTTTTGCTTTCTTTTGCTTATATTGATGTGATGATGTTATTTGAGATTTAAATGGCAATTACCATTTTAGGACATGGTGCACTCACCCAACACTTATAAATACCCTTTCCATTTTGAAGAGGGGGGACTCAACCTAAAAAAACTCTACCAAAATTCACTCTTAAAGCATACCTAACATAAAAAATCTAAATCCTAACTCAACCTAACACATTCCAAGGTAGAACTAGGCCTTTCCCACTAATTAATGTGCAATCCTTTAACATTTTAGAGGATATTAAACTCATGGTGTGCCTTTGAGGGCAATAAATCAACAAATAAGGCATCCAGGACTCCCTAATCCCCATCCCTTTCTTCCTTTTCTTTTCCTCTTTCATTCTTAAATCCCATAAAATAGGGGTTGTACAACCTTGATTATAGGTTGTGCAACCACTCATATGGTTTATAAAACGCATTTTACCTGGTAAACAATTTTGCAAAGTTTATTTTCCTTTTCCTTCCATTCCTCGTATTTCAAAACCCCTTTTTATGTATTATAATGTTCTATTAATATAGTGGATCAGGAATATACTGCAATTCCCATCCATCTCAAAATAGGACCTTGCTGTGGTTTTACAACCTTTTTCATGTAATGCTCCATGTTAGTTTACTTTTGGTTTGGTGATGGTTTTGATTTTGTTTTAATCATTCAAGACAATGACCAAACGAGGAACTTAAGGTTCCAATGACCTTAAGAGTCCATTTCTGTGATTATGTTTGTGCTTGGAATACATAGTTAGTGCCTTGGTCTTGTGCTTTTTTTCTTTGCAATTGCATACTCCCCACCATGGTTAGTCATGCACATGGATGCCTAGTTATTTAAGGGCTCTATAAGGGGAGGATTCATTAATTGAAAGATCATTTCATGATGATCTGGCTTTAGGCCAATGAGTTCCATTCTATTTTGCATTGCATGTTAATGGTTATTTTGCTCTACATGATGCATATACTTGATTTTAAATGTTTAATTATGTCAATGTGATGTGGGAATGTGGTATTATGGACTTAAAAGTTTGCTTAGGTACCTTAACTTTGGAGATGTGGTAAGATGATTATTATGGATCGTATTTTATTTCCCTTAGTTTCTTTTACTCACTTCCCTTTTGTTAGTCATAACTTATTCTCTCTCTTTAGGTGTGGGTGTTCTTACTTGAGTTTGGCCATGAATTTGGTCTTGATTATCATCCTACATGATTATGGATGATTATGCTTGAATAAGAAGATGATAATGCATTCTAAACCCCCTATGGCATATCACATGGTCTCACTCAGCCATTAGAATGCTATGTGGGAATGATGAAGTGCATGACACTCTATTTGCCATGATGCATGACCCATATCCTCTTAAAGTTCATGACTTGAATTTTTTTTTTAAGTGGATTACAATTAAATACGTGCCTAAGGCCATTAATGAACTAATTAATAACTTAGTTAAAATATTAAAAGTGAACCAAAGATGCCCAAAGGTTGGATCCCAATATTCTAGCAGTTTTGTGGTGTCTAACCTCTTCCCCTAGTTGTACCCAATTTTTAAACCAGATCTCTGATGGGGTGAAGACAAAATGGGCCTTTTAATTGACTTAGCTGAGGCTCAGATTTTGCCTTCCCCATACTATTGTCCTAATCTAAATTAGGTGATGACTCCACACTCTTTGGGATAATACCAATGTGTAAATCCCGCCTTTCTCCACCAATAACCACCACTTGGATACATGGGCTTTGAAATTCATGCAAGGCCTTAAGGATCCCTCATTAATCCAATGTGTGTCTTATTTTGGGGTTGTCACCAATTTGAAATCCCATGTCCTCTTTATCCCTTGTTGATAAATAAAACTGATGGAGTTGTAAGTAAGATTCTACTAGTTCAAGTGAAACCACTAAGGCACTCATAATGGCGACTCCATTGGGGACTTGAAATTGACTTCATATTCAATCTCAGGTTTACTTTTAATATTTTAAACTTATTATTGAGTAAATCCATTGCATTCATATGGCCTTTACACTTCGCCATAAATAATAGGTTGCCCTTAGATAAATCGATGGTTCTCCAAAGTTAAGACTTAAGCTTTATTTAGGCTTAGGAGATTGCGAGAAGGATTCATAATTTCTAACCCTAGTACATTTGGGTATATCGAATGGAGAATTATGACAACTGCCCTGTATACTTATGAGAGCCATCAACTAAAACAACCCTATCAACCATTAGGCATATGTACGAGCCAATAATACCTTGAAATAGGTCACCCCTATTTTTTGCATTTCTTCTTTAGAGGAGAGGGAAAGTCCTAGAAGAACATGGTTTGGTATTTCTAATGTAAGTACAAACATTACCCCCATAACTATTAATGTAATTATCCCCTACATGCAAATACTTATATGTTTCTCTTTTCCCACCATGTAAATAATTTTTCTATACATCCCTCTCTCTTTAAAAGGATTTTGTTCCAAGCTTATACATATTTCTTCAAATAATGTAAAAAGTTATTCTCTTTAGTGCCTTTACATATATGTTCTTTTGAGACATTCACTCTTCTCGGTCTAAGATGACCCTATACATTCCTTATCATATGATGTTATAAGAATTAGACCTCACTTAGGAAAGAGCTACTATACCTTATGTGTGAGAGAAATAAGATTACAAAGATCTTGTGTGTAAAATGCATCCATGTATTAACCCATTCATGCATCATATTGATAATCCTTATCTTGTAGCCATCATAGCTCCATCTAAACCTTTATGGAAGAGAAGGTGCAATCAACTTGGCAGAAAGAGTTAGACTCTAAGTCTAAGCCAGAAAGTTGACCAATTCATGAAATTGACCATACTACCTAAGATTCTAAAATAGATGATGGCTGACATTAGCCAAAAGATGGAGGAGAGAATTTTCTAGGAGATGAACAAACACGTCTATGGGATTTTAAAAAAAGAGGAGACCTCTACTAATAGAACTAACAAAGAGAAAGTACCAATGAAAGTGCCCAAACTTATGGTGATTAATGATGATCTTTTTGGGATTTAATAGTACCATGAAAACAAGCTTACAAAGGAAGTAAGGAGTACCACTACTGCTTCAAAAAAACCTATAGAAGTGACAAGGAGAGCACTTGATTTGATGATTTTGCTAAATGGAGCACTTGATTTGATGATTTTGCTAAATGGGTAGAGGAAGTATAGAAGGCTCAAAGTGCTAAGGATTTAGAGAAAGGAACAAACAATGAGGAATTGCTTGCTCACAAGCCTAAAAAACTACTAGCCAATTTTGGCATGCCTAAACTTACCAAATTCGTAGGAACCTAGAATGCAAAGAACTATGTCTGTTCTTATGTGTTAATCATGAAGGCATTTAGGGTCCTAACAGACACTATGTTAGAGCTTTTTGAATTGTCATTAGAACTGTCCATAAAAGCATGGTACATTAACCCACTAAAGAATGTTAGAAAAGACAATAAGAAGTTTTGAAGGAATATTATGCTTATAACTCAGGTCTGGAGGTTACACTATAAGATTTGGAATCTTTAAAGCAAAAACTAATGAAAGTTTGAATGACTACATTAGGAGATTTAATAAGATGGCTTTAGAGGATAACATTAGACCCATGGAGAGAGAGCCAATCTGAATGATTAATAAAGGGGCTTTCCCAAGTATTAACACTATAATCAAAGGAATGTTGGTCAAAAACTTTGAGTACCTTTAGAAAGTAGGCTTACAAGCTGAATAGTTGGATTTAGAGTTCACAATATAGTGTGGGGGATGAAGAAGTGCCCCTTCTTAGCATTAGATCGAAGAAAACAAGACTATCGATGTAAATGCTATAAGGGCATTAAAATAGTTTATTGATTTAGTGATGTCTCTATCTTAGGCATTTGGGAGGCTGTAGATGAAGGGAGTGTTGAAGGCTCTAACACTAAGACCACCTCTTAATTTATTGTTTAAGGGTTTGATACCAGTGCTTACCGTGCCCTTCATCAAGGAGCTAGTTACTACACTGATGACTGTTACATGCTTAAGCAAGAGATTCAGGATCTCATTAACAAACAAATGATTGTTCCACCTAATTCTATAAGATCTAGCATTTATAGGAACCGCTCCTAAACTATCATAATGTTCCTCCCCCAAGTCAAGGAACATTTATGATAGCCTATGGGATTCCTGATGTTATTATTATCATTATCATAAGGGTTAAAAGGGAGACCTTAGTTGTTTGCACTATTAATCATTGGAAAAGTTTAGATGAGGAGACAAAAGAGAAGTGAAGAAAGAAAATGTTCTAGCTACGAGAGGAAAGCAATGAAGAGAAAGAAGTTGAGCATGTAAGCCATTTGACTCACAATGGGAAATACTATCCAAATGAAAAAGCTTCCAAAGAATCAAGGGTTGGGAAAATAACAAATGAACTTGTTGTGATAGAGAAATAAGAGGACAACCCTATTGTCAAACATATGAAGAAGATGTTAGCCTAAATCAATGTATGAGAGTTACTTATCACCTCTTAAGAACATAAAAGGCTATGATATAAGCTTTGTCTAATATAATAATTTCCAGTGAAGCCACGCCGAAGGATGTTATTCCATTGGTGACCCATAAGGGTAAAATCACTTTTATGGATGAGGATTTGCCACCATAAAAAAGGGATCATAATCTAGATTTATTCATTTAAGCTGAGGTAAAAGGGAGGCATACTCCATGTGCAATGGTGGATGATGGATCTAGGATTAATATTTTCCTATTCAAGTTGTTAAACACATTTGGATTGTCTGAGAAATATTTGAAGGCTTATGACAATGTCATTAGGACTAATGATCATAATAGAAGGCCAACTTTCAAAGTGTTCAATACCTTAGTAAAAATGAGTGCAATAGAGACAATGGTGGAATTCAGAGTTTTAGACATTCCAATCACTTTTTGGCTTTTGTTATGAAGGCCATGGTTTCATCCTTTCGGAGGTGTGCCCTCAACTATTCACCAACAAATCTAGATTCCTTGTAAAGTAAAGGTTATGACCATCTGTGTAGTAGATGGGAAAATTATGTCAACTTTAAGTGTGGTTGCTCTACATCTTTGAAGGTTTTAGGTCACTGGAGTCACTGACAATTGGGTTGATCCAAGAGAAATAGGGATTATGAAGACCATGAACTTTGTACCAAGAAAGGGATTAAGGAAGAATTCTACCAGCATAACAGAGTTCTCAGAGATTCCCACTTTGACTAATGGGAAAGGATTGGGGTACTGTAATCTAGAGGAGGAGCTAAAAGTGAGGGACTTACGTAGACTGCTATTAGTTTTCTTTGTGAAAGAAGTGGCAGCCATTAGAAAAGTGGAGCAAGAGGCTGCCAAGAGCAAGAAGTCACTAAGCAAAGACATATGTAAACATGATAAGGTGTTATTCCAAATGGATGTTGTTGAATTAGGATATCAAAATTATTGGGCCTTATCATAAGAAGAGGATAGTAAAAATAAGAGAAAAAAAAAAGGGTAAATAGAATGTGAGATTGGAAAATGACCAAAAATCAAGTCAATATATGGTTTGTATAGTCCTCAATCTTCATGGCCTTAGAAGGATAAGAAGAAGATTGCTGCCAAACAAACTAAGCAGTATTTACTAGATTAGGAATTTTGGGTCGCTAAATAAGATCATATGAATGAAGGGTTTGATGTGTTGAAACAAAGTGCATTTTTTATGGATCCATAATGGGAGTATACTAAGCCATGCAAGTATACTGAAACTATGTATAGAGGGATAAAATTGGAGGACATCAAGAGCATGATTGTGAACTCATTAAGGAAGTGACGAGGAAATGTAGAGCTCTGTATCAAAGATTGAGCCTACCATGGCAGATGGTATAACACTTTGGGCAAATTTATTAAAGATTGAGCTAGGAGATGTTCATATGAAATAAAGTTTTAAGGGAATTGTCAAAGTCATTATTGGTATAATGAATGGGGACGAGGCAGATCCTATACAAAATATTGATTTTGGGGTTTTGATGATGAAGTAAAAAGGGAAAAAGGGGAAAAGTCTTAGGCAAAGAAACTCCAGTCAAACACCCAGATGATGTTTACTTTCTTGTTACTACAAATGTTCTTATTTTCATCCTCGTTTAGGATGATGATGTGTTTCTTTTTAAGTTTAAGGCAATGAATAATGAATTTGCTTACTTATGTGATGTGTTTCCTAATGGTAGAGTGCATAGCAAGTATCATTTAATAAGCATATTTAACATAATATTGTACATACCAATGCATTTAACCATGGCATATAGGAAGATCTGAAGATCTCGCTCATCGCCAATGATGTCACACCAGAGGAGCAAAGGAAGTTTGAACAATTACTAAGGAAAGATCATAGGATTTTTGCATAGGCATACAAAGACATGTCAGGGATGACAAACGAATTGTAAAACTTAGAATTATGAGCAACCCATACATGAAATTGGTAAAGTAAAAACTGCAGGGGATAAGATTTGAGTGAGCCCAATTGATCAAGAAAAAAGCAGCAAAATAGTTGAATACCAAGATTTTAGAGGTGGTGGACTACCTTCAATGATTAGCCATTATAGTGCCAGTGCCAAATAAGGATAGAAGAGCGAGGATGTGTGTTGATTATCAAGATCTAATCAGTATATTGATGAACTGGTAGATAGCAATGCAACTTGTATAATGTATTCCTTCATGGATGGATTCATTGGGTATACCAAATTCTTTTGGTTATCATAAATAAGTTGAAGATAGCTTTTATCACAAAATGAGGGATGTATTGCTATAAGGTGATGTTGTTTAGGTTAAATAATGCAGGAGCGACATACCACTAAGTGGCAACTACCTTATTGAATGACTTGGTCCATAAAAAGGTGGAAGTGTATATGGATGGCATGATGGTGAAGTCAAAAACTAGGGACAGGCACATTAAAGCTCTAAAGAAATTTTGTAGAGGGTTGATGAGTACAACTTGAGGTTAAATTCACAGAAATACATGTTGTGGCCATCTTCAATATGCTGTTAAGATACATGGTTAGCGAGAAAGGAAACAAAGTGGATCTAGATAAGGTAAAGACAATTCAAGATATGCTCTGTACCTAAAATAAAGAAGGAGATCTGAGGCTTTATCGATTGCATGTTATACATTAGATAGTTTAAAATAAGGCTAACTCCCATTTATGAGCAGATCTTTAAGCTATTAAGGAAGGATCAGTCGATGAAATGTTTTTGAGAGAATAAAAGACTATTTAACTAACCCTTAGTATTGAAGCTAGTAAAGCTTAGAAAATCACTAACTTTGTATTTAACAGTTGAAGACAGTTCTATAGGTGTAATGCTAGCTCAAGAAGATGGAACAAGAAATGAACATGTAATGTACTATCTTAGCAAGAAGTTGTTGTCTCCTGAAGAGAAGTATAATAAAGTGAAAAAGACCTATTGGCATTAGTTTAGGTGATAAAAAATGTGAGGCACTATTTTAGTCATTTTCTATGGAAGTTGTTTTAAAGCTTGGCCAGATTAAGTACTTATATAAGACCCCTTCCCTAACCAAAAGATTGGTAAAGTGGTTTATTGATCGAATTTGATATTAAGTATGCAGCTAAGAATATGATCAAGGAATAGGCAATTTTAGAGTACTTGGCATAACAACCTATTGAATAAGGAGAATATAAACTTCCCCAATTCCTATATAAATTGTTAGGACCAATTGTGCCTTAAGGGTGGAGAGTATACTTCGATGAAGTTATAAATAAAAAATGGATAGGTGAAAGAGTAATTTTAATCTAGCCAAAACAAGAGCTTTTCCTTATTGCTAAGAAGTTAGACTACAAAGTTACTAATAACATGGCTGAGTATAAGGCATGAGCAATCAATGTTGAACTATTAAGGTAAATAAAGGTAAAAATAGTAGAGGTGTTTGGGAACTCATTGCTAGTCATTTCATATATAAAGTACAAGTGAGAACTGAAGGAAGAACATTTAGGCCCATATATAGAGCATATCAAGGGACTGATGCAAAGTTATTAGAAAGTCATATTCAACTATTTGTCATGGAAAGAAAATGTAATGGTTGATGCCTAAGCAACTTTAGTCTCTATATGGGATGGGCAAAAGTAATGCCTATGAAACCACTAATCACACTTCAATTTGGGGTGTCATGCTATACAGGTAAAAAGGTGATGCAAGTATCAATAGATAACCATCATTGATATTATAGTATACAAAGGGGTTTGTAGAATGTCAAATACCATGAAGAGATTGAAAAGAAGGATAAGGATGTGATCCCAAGGTTTTCATCATAGTTTGTGGTTTATGACAGGGTAATGTATAAAAAGATGCCCGATAGGGTCTATTTGCAGTGTTTGGCTGAAGAAAAAGGCAAGTAGAGTCATGAAGGAGGTGCATGCAGGAGTTTTTGGTCCCTACATGAATGGTAAAAATTCTAGCAATGAAGATTTTAATATTAGGGTACTTATAGACTATTATGGGGCATGATTGTATTTTGAAGCTTCAAAGCTGTCATGAATGTTAGGTTCATGGTAGCCTTAGTCACTTGCCTCTAACTAAGTTGAAAATTTTGACCTCACCATAGCCATTTGCAACATGGGGTATCAATGTAATCATAATGATAAAACCAGCTTCTATGAGGGGGTATAGATACATTATTGTGCAGTGGATTACTTTTTGAAATGGAAAGAGGTAGAAGCCTTCAGTAAGCTAGGGAAAAAATAGATGGCACAGTTTATTATGAAAAACCTCATTTCTTGCTATGGTATGCCACATCATATTGGTATAGATAATGGTGTCCACTTTCAAGCAAGGGTCTAGGTTATGTTAGAAAAATATGGAATAATCCATCGTAAGTCATCACCTTACACGCCGCATGCTAATGGAGCAGTGGAAATGGCCAACAATACCATCAAAAACACCCTTATTAAGATGGTTGAGATATATAAAAATTGGTATGAAAATTGCCTTTCGCCTTATGGGGTTACTGAACTACGACGAGAACATCAATTGGGATGACACCGTACTCTTTTGTATAAGGGATGAAGGCAATGCTATAGATTAAGCTAAAAGTGAAGTCCTTATGGGTGCTAGTTGAATTTGGCATTCCTAAATACCGATGGATAAGGAGTAGACTTAATAACTAGTTATGTTGGATGAGAAGAGGCTGGAGGCCATGTACCATGTTCAATTATATTAGGCTAGGATGGCCTACACATTTAATAAGAAAATCAAGCCAAATGTGATAAAGGTTGGTAATATAGGGTTGATGCCAGTTCAACCGTAGACTTAAGATACTAGAGGAAAGTTCATGCCAAACTGGGAAGGTACCTACGTGGTCAAACAAATATATTTAGGTGGTATAGTGAAACTAGTAGATATGAATGGAAAATGAATTCACCAAGCCAATGAACTTAGACTGGTTGAAGAAGTATTTCATGTGAGGTGTGAGAAAAGTATAATAGCCCATAAAGTTAAAAACCCAAAAGGGCGACTTAGGCAAAATTAAGCCATTATATAAAGAAAGAAGAAGAAAGAAGCTTACTAAGTTAAAAACCTAAAATTATGGCATAAGCAAAAGTTGGAGCATAAATAATAGCAGTAATAATAATAATAATAATAATAATAATAATAATAATAATAATAATAATAATAGATGCAGACAAAAGTCAAGAGAGTGTGATCGACCACTAGGGGACCATTGATAGGATAACTGGGCCATGATGGAGAAAACAAGGATGAATGACTAAAGAATTAGCATGATAGAGGCACTGAGCAAAGGCAATTGGATGTTCTAATGTGCCAACATTAAAAGCAGAAATTATGCTCTTAATTATCGTGTAATGTGCAAGATGTAAATGATTTGTGTTAACCATAATATCAAATAAAAGTACATTTGCATAATTAAATTCAATTAATCATACAAAATTTTCAACTATAAGTAAATATAAGACTTTTTTTTTTTTGAAAGATCTATTATTTTGTTGATGTGATGCCTATAGTTCTACAGGTCACATAGCCATTTCATGTGGTCTCGGTTATCGCCAAGTTGGGAGTCTTAACCAATGTAGAAGTCATATACATGGCAGCTGGTCTGATCCATGTAGCCTCAACTTTGTCTAAAAAGCACTGGGATAAGGGACCCTCTATAAATGAAGGGAGGAATTGTACCTTAAACTTAGGAGTGCTAAATTGGCATCGCACAAGAGTTGGATCAAAATGTGCCTGAAACCAAGGCAAGAAGAATGATGTAATCCTTATTAGTCCTCAGCGTAATATGCAACATATTCCACCATGGTCAGCTCCAACGAATGTTGACAATAGTGATGTGGGATATCCACTCATCCCACTTTGC
This sequence comes from Omphalea diandra, assembly GCA_949677035.1. Taxonomy (NCBI): domain Eukaryota; kingdom Viridiplantae; phylum Streptophyta; class Magnoliopsida; order Malpighiales; family Euphorbiaceae; genus Omphalea; species Omphalea diandra. The sequence goes on from CATIWR010153070.1 coordinate 19,215, forward strand.
CCTAGTAGTAGCCGACCTTGTCAGGCAGCAATTTGAATGATGTTGTTGGTAGTAAAGCCTCTTGTCCATAGTTAGAGTAGCCAATAATGCCAATATCTCTTATAGCCATGTTAGAGAAAAGGAAAAAAGAGAAAGAAAATGAGAAGAAAAAAAAAAGGATAAAGAATAAAATGTGTTTGATAGGTTGAAAACTGCCTGTTGGAAAAGTGAATGACCTGTTGGATTGAAAACCTATAGGGGTGGTCTAAGCAAACATTTGGATAATAAAAGGAGAAAAAAATAGAAGAAATAAAAGAAATAAGAAAAAAATAAAAATACACATACACACGCACACACAACAAAAGTTATTATAAGAGGAACTTTTGCTTGAAGCAACAATAAGCTCACCTTAAAAGAGTCACTAATAATAATAGCTACTCTATCAAGTTCCATGATAGTCTTGCCTAAGATCGTCAACACAGGGGTCCTCCCTGACTCAGTTTCCTCAAATAGTGTCAAGATCTTTAGATCGTTCTCTCCATCATTCCCCTGTAACAAGCACTCGCCCATCAGAATGGCTATTATAATATACGCCTGAGCCGCCCGAACATGGCTCCTAAAAGGTAAAAGAGTGATAAAAGGAGCCTTAAGGATTTTCTCTTCTCCTAAAGTGTACTTAGGTACCACCTCATAATACATGTTGAATAACTCTACTATCTTTCAAACATGTGGGTAATCCAATTGTGGTAGTGTAATTTGGTTAGTAACTATGACATGGTAGTCAAAAATGGCACTAAATTCCTCCAATAGGGGGCATATCTCCATATCTCTAAAATGAAAAGTATTGGTAGTGGGATCCCATAAGTCACAGGTTTCCCATAGAAAATGAGTGTTAAGGTAGACAGAAAAGAGGTAATGAAGAGCTGAATGACTCACCAGTAGTATGCCAAACTAGATTGGCAAGAAAGAGACCTTAGAAATGCTCTTGACATAGTTAGGGAGCCTAAACTAGTGGGTGTGAATAGTAAGTTTTAAGTGGTATTTATAGAAGAAGAGAGGGTTGTTAAGTCTGTACAAGCCCTAATCAGGTTTGTATAGCCTCTAGCCAGGGTCGTACAACTTTTCATCTAAGTTGTATAGCCCTCTAACTACATTGTACATGCGTCATCAACGTTGTACTACCATTTGCTTTTAGGAAGAGATTAGGTAGCTTCTCCTTTGCACTTTGAGCTTAAAATGACATGTCATACCTTTTTTGGAAAGTACATGTGTGGAAAAAAGACAATGCACATTCAAAAACATATAAGTAGATGCCAAAATTATGTATTTGAATTAAAAAGTGAAAATATCAGAGTTTGACCAAGGAATGAAGACAATGTCACCTCTGTTTGCTTTACAAAGTTATAAGCAAGCATCCAAAAGCAAGTGCTTTCCAATCACCTAATAAACTATACAATTATGCCAAATATCAATTAAATGTACTGTATTGAAATGGAAAAGATGAAAAAATGTCCTAAAAGCAAAAAAAAAAAGGTCTCCATAGCTCAATTATCTTTACCTCTAGAGGGAGCAGCCTCATAGTCCTCAACCTCATTGTCCGTTGCCATATACCTTTGCTCTACGACAACCTGAGCTAATGTTTCAATCTATGCCTCTGCCTCCATTGGACACTGATCTTTCTCTTTGATCTTATGATTCAGGCATTGGATCATCTCTTACAATAAACATAAGGGTTAGAATGAATAGGACATATAACACAAATTATGAACACACATGCATGTATTGCTTTTGTTTTCCCTTACTAACATGTATGGAATGTGTTTGTTGTGTCACAACCCTTTTCAAGTCATCATTCAGATCGGCCATAGCCTCAGCCTGCATGCAAGGAATCTATGAAAATGAAAAGAGAAACATTCTCTAAAACAAAATTTATATCATAGTTAGGGTATAAAGAGATAAAAAAAAAATGTTTACATGGGTGGTCTCGACTGGCTCAAACGTACAGGCGGATAGGGTGATCCATAATGATATCATAGACCCAGTCAATGAAGTCTTGTAAGACTCCATCAAATTGTCTAGCATGGAAGCTAGGTCACCTACCACTACGAGCTTAATGACTTCTCAAAGTTGATCCATGGGCTCATTTGCAAACTCAAGAAGCAGCGACAGATCATCGTGTAGCTTATACAGTGATGCCCTAAACCCTGTACTACAGAATGACCCCATCGTCAAAAGCATATTGAGGAATACTCTAATAACTACATCTGAAAAAGGAAGACTACCCACAAATGCTCTTACCATCTAAGATGTGTATGGGGTATTGGTAGAAGATAGTTGCCCCCTGGTAAATAGCGCATTGCTTGAGTGACCTTCATACCCTCAAGGTCCTTTACCTAAAATAGGCTCATGGGTAGGCACTATGGAAAATGGTACTTATCCAGAGCATTGCACTAGTGACATAAATATTCTTCTAAATACCAATCCCAAATAAAGAGCCTCACCATCAGACAATGGCTACAAGAGATAGTCTTTGCCTCTACTATCTTCAAATGCCATATCTCCATAGGACCCCTCGAGTTGAGGCGTAGGTACAATAAAGATAAAAAACTATTATAAGTGTAAAACTAGGTAATAAAAGATAAATAATCATAACTCATATAAATTTATTTATGTAGGGAGAAGCACTTGGTATAAAGTAATCGTATTCAGGCAGGCACGCCTATCAACAATAGAGGACTCATTGTAAGACATGACATTCCACTATGAGAAATGAAGGTAACCACCATCCACGTTATCCTTAAGATCTAGCCCATCTAGCAGGCCTAGCTCAATGCCCCATGCTTGTCAACAAAGATAACATAAGTCTCAAAGTAATCAAATAAGACCCATGTATGTAAAATAGTTGAGAGGTACTTACAATGAGAACCCTCTATGCATCACACATGTACCATTTGCCCCACAAGCATTGATCAAGATATTTATAAAGATATGATAGTATCGTGGAGCCCCAATCAAAATGGTGTAGTAAGACCAGGTCTTCTAGAATTAAACCTAACCAAAGCTTGACCATGTCAGATATGCTTAAAAATAAAATTGTTGATAAGGCGTATATTATGAAATAGTGTGCATGTAAGGCGATTACCCCATCAAAGGTATCATCTGTGACCTAAGGCATATCGATCTATATGCTTCCTTGCCACAGTCTTGCTCCCCTTATGCATGGGAGCATAACCAATGACCCTAAGTAAGTAGTCTCTCTAAAGCACCAACTCATGCATACAAAAATCTATGGGTAACGGACCCTATAGACCATCCCCATGGAGGTGGTGAAGGAAGGGCCCCAATTGGTAGAAAAAAACCCGCAACCCTTTGGGGTTTTCCTATATATGGAAGAAGAAATACCTACAAATCACAGCCCGGGCAAGATGATGAAGTCCCTAGGTGTGATCATCATCTCACCGATCGAAGGTAAATGGAAGGTGTGGGTCATATCCATCCACCACTTCATCAGTCCATGTGTCATCACCAAATTGACCTTTGATGTCTTATCCGATATCATCTATAAAAAGGTATAAATCCCTATACCCTATAGATGGGCCAATTCAAAAAGGTACAATGTTCGACCCCACTCTCTAGTAGGAACCATAACCCCACCTCCCTTATAGAAGATTATAATCTCCTGTATGAAAATGAAAATAAATGAAAATTAGACTAAATAATGGAAAATACCTTATGCATATATTTTTTTACATAATTATTGAACTCATATAATGAAAGAATAAAGGAAGTCTAAATTCAAAGGCAAAAAAAACAACAAATTTTAATAACTAGGGATTAATTATAAGTTTTGAGTAAATTATAAAGATAACTTCATTAAAAAAATTTGGCATCTATAAATGAAGCGTCACCATACTAGCAAATTAAAAAAAAATGTAGTTACTTACTTTGGTCACAAAATAAGGCCTAAAGTGAACGCAAATTGAGGTTAAATACTAAATTAATAGATAAAAAATAAATTTCACTAAAAAATAAAGGGTAAGTGTCCTAAAAATTATTTCTCACTATTTTGCATCCTAACCTAATGTTTGCATACAAAAAAGAAATTATAGGGCAACACTTAAGATCGACAGTGGTGAGATAGATAGGAAATAAAATAAAATAAAAGGAAAGAGAAAATAATGCCTATCAATCCTAAGGCAGCTCCTGCAAGTTGTCGACATAGATTGTAGACCATTAGTATGTCCCCAGTTAGAGGAAAGCTAGGCAGAACCATATTCACAATCACACCCCTGAATGGGCTCATCTACGAGAACCCCCCCTATAATTGCAGTTGCTCCATAGTATACAGTGTCACAAGGTCCTCATTAGGAAACTCCTCAGAGATGTTGAACATCTCATTGTCACAGTATGTGACCATAGTAATCACCTAAAAAGTAGTAAGAACCTAATAACTAAGTCTGAATTGATGGCAAATTTGAACTTTTGATTTTGGATGAAGCACACAATAATGAAATATTGGAGAAAGAGTAGTAGAAGAATGAACACAATAGTTTTATAGTGGTTCGGGCATTAACCAACCCTACATCCACTCCCTAATCCACCAATTAGGTGTTTCACTCAATCACTAGTGTTTTACAAGCTCTCACACAGCTTAATGTTTAGGCTTACACCAAACCTTACAAGTGTTTTCCCAAGGCTCATACTCAACCTAGTGTTTTAGGCTCACACCAAACCTTACAAGTGTTTTCCCAAGGCTCACACTCAATCTATGTAAGAATTTTATAACTAGGCTAACTCTCAAACCTAAACAAGAGTTTTCTATACAATGGCTCACTCTCAAACCTAACCACAAGGTGTTTAAAGCTCACACCAAACTATGTATAAAGAAATAAAGAATTAAAGTTATTAATTAACTTTGCAAGAGTTTTAGCATATATCAATGATTATCTACTTTCAATCAAGTCCATTTTGTGATGTATTTATAGGCAATAACCACCAAATAGACATTGGTCTAAAACTATTAATAACTCTCCAAGATGTGCTAGATAGATTTAGCATTAAATGCTTGTCAAGTGGAAGTCGCGGTCGCTACTACCATTTCATAGTGGCGAATTTTCAATTTCCATTATGGAGCAAAAAATTTTAGCGAAAAGCCTCGTTTGAGTCTAATGGCTAGTCCACGTGTTAGTTGTCCATTGGATGTCTAGTAAAATATAGTTGTTGCATTCTAACAACTATCAAAAGTTACAATCATGAGATAACTATGTCTTGGGTGCGAGTGAGACTGCAAATTCCTATGTCTGGTGAGGAAACTACAACTACTTGAGTTACAGTCACTACCAAATATTCGCCCTTACGATGTTTAACCTTCAACTGTTAACTATGATACTTGGCACACAATGGTTGTGGCTTTAGTTCTCTCATTTATCATTGTGAAAGTCATGGTCATGAATCCAGACGCGATACCCACTGCGAATTCCTTTGTGACTCAAGCTCACTTCCTTCGACTATGTCGCGGCTATAAATTTGCCCGCGAATTCCTCTGTCCTAGCTTCATTTATCCTTGTGATTGATTCATAGTTGTTATTTAAGATATACACATCATGAATTTGGATGAACTTTACAAGGTTAGATATTTTGAATTTCATCCAACTTCTAATGAAAAAACTAGCTTATAATCTGCAAAACAACACTAAATGAAAATATTAGTACTGATCAATCTTTATTGTCAATATCAAAAGAGGTTTATGACTTAGGCTCAACTAACCTAGTCCAATACTATGAATGTAAAGTTCATACACACACACACACACACACATATACATACATGCATATCTATTATATTATTATATCCTATATGCTCTATTGCTAGATTGTAAGAATAATTTGGTTTAAACCAATACATGATTAATCATGGTAAGATGAAATTATGAAAGAGAATAAGAATGATAAGTTATACATGCAATGGCTTGAGCTAAGTGTACTCCTTAAGCCATAAAAAAGTAAGTTTGGCCTAAGTTAATTGTATTGCTTAAGCCCTCGATAAGGAAAAGCCATATGAGATGAAGGAGGTATCTCATGACGCTTAAAAGAAAATCCAAGGACTGGACTACCTATGCATGACTATGTTTGATATGTTGCAAACAATGCTATATAAAAATTAAGATCATGTGTAAACATTTTAAAATTATGTTTGCATTATTAGTTGTGATATGTCATGATGATCATTATTTACATACTGAGTTGGGACACTCATTGCCCATCTCATCACTATTATATGTGTTAAACCTTAGGTTCTTAACACTTGTTTTGATGATAATAAACATATGTTTGTGTTAACCTTGGTTGTAAGTGTTTATGTGATAAGTTTTAAGTCTTTTAATGCTTCAATTATAAAATCCTTAAGATCAAACAACCCAATTAAAGATTTAAGACCACTAATGCATTGATTCTTAAAGTTCAACTGCTTATGATTCAGGTTGTGAAAGGTTCATGTTAGATCCTAATTTTCGTTGTTAGGGGTGTCTCACAAATGTGAGCTCCCTAAGTAATGAGAATGATAAGGTCAAATTTGATAAAATGGTGATGATTTTAATGACATAATGATAATTAATTAAGATATGACAAAAGTTACAAAAGATGAGTAAGAGATATGAATGTGAAAGATGTTAAATCATGGTGTGAAGTAAATGTATGTAAGTATGCAAATGTAAGGAATGATTGAAATATGGTATTAGAAGTTTAATAATAAAACATATGCCAATATTATGTATGGAAGTAAGTTATGTTAAAGGATGCATTAAAAGAAATAAGAAAAGAAGATACCTAAGGTATAAGCTAAGTATAGTGCATGATTCTTTGATGATTACTAAAGTACGTAAGTATGCTTAATGTGTGATTAAATGATATTTTAAAGAAGTGAATTAGATGCCTAAGTTGTATTTAAAGTGTGTTGAATGAAGAAAGAAAAGGTTGGAATTAAAACTTCCATAAGTGATACAGTTTGAAAGATGCATTTTGATGGACTTTTGGAAGCACTTTCATAAGCCTAGCTTTTTAGACAAAAGACTTTTGACCATATATGAACATCAAATTTTAGGCCATAGGATGTAAGCCTAATGATGAAAACTTTTGGATTTATTCCCTAAAGATGCTAGGGGGAGCTGAAAAAGAAAAAAAGCAAAGGTCTAAGGAAGCCTTGGAGCAAAACCTAGCCTAAGACCAAGACCAGCTAAGCCCAAAACTAAAACCTGCCTGCCATGTTTTAAATGGTTATATAAATAACTTTCTTGATTATATAGCCAAGGTTAAAACCTTAGTTCGTAAAATATTATGGAACCCCTTACCCTTGTAAAACCCTTAGCTCAATAGCCATTATAGTGGTATATATAGCTAACCTCTTAGCTTTATAGACCATTATGAAACCTAAATTTTACCCTTTGTCTATTTTGGGTCATTAATGAGATGTAACCAGAGTTATTTCATCCATCTCCCTTTATAAATACCCCATTTTTAAAGGGGAAAAATGGCTTTAAAAACCCTAACAAAACTCTATCAAATTCTCTCCATAAGAACTTCACAACACATAAACAAAACCATAAACCATTTGCCAAATATCCAAGGTAGAACAAGACATTTGTCACTAAACTTTGTGTATTCCATTACTTTTAAGAGGATAATCTTTGAATCTAAGTGTCTCTGAGGGTAAGACACATAAAAAAACATCTAGGGCTTAGATTCCCCCTTCTTCTCCCCTTTTCTTTTTTTTTTTTTCTTTGCAAAACCCAATTTTTTTAGGCTGTACAAAATTCTTGTGACTACATAGACTATTTAGAAGGTTGTACAAACCACCAATTGGTCTATACATCCCTTTTTAACTGCAAAAAGCTGATAAATTTTCTCTTCTTTTGTACTCGATTCTTTTTCATTTTTTGTGATTCTTGAGAGCTCCAAAAGTGGAATATGGGTAAGTCTTAAGACCTAGGACCCATATTCCTTTAAAAGTACAGTTAGGATCAAGAGAGTACTCCCTATTTTTTTGGTTTTAGTGTTTCAACCTCTTTCCTTCCCATGTCTCTTCTTTTCATTTACATTATGCATTCTATTTTTATGTCATATTGGCAATGATTGAGCGAGGGATCACTACTATTAATGATCTTATGAGCTCATTATTTCTTTATAAATCCATTAGTTTAGTGGTTTGCTTCATTTGTTCTCATTAAAAGGGAGGAATCTATAAGCTTTTTCAGTTTTTGTACTTCTCCTAATCCTGTTGGGGTGATCATATGATTGGATAAAGAGGAGAAAGTTCAGGGCTTTATAACCCCATCTTTGTCACTTTTTATAATATTTAACATGTTATTTAGCCTTGTGAACTTTCTTTTCTTGCTCTTATGGTTGGTATCATAGCCTTATAATGGTTAGAGTTCCTTTATGGTATTTTTAGTTATTTCTAAGTAACCGTTGGATAAGGACTCAATAATCTTATGAGTCCAAGATTGTCACTGACCAAAGGCCTTTTTACCCTTTTAATTCCATTGCATAACATCTTAATATCATGCTTTACTTCTTTTAAGTGTTTTATTTACTTCTTTTGTGTGTTCATGCTTTACTTATCATTGTTATCATCCTTTAGGCATTCATGTGATGTTGGGATTGTATACATTTTGGACTTATAAATAATTATATATAGAAGCATCATATTCTAGACTTCCAGATGTACAACCCATTGATGAAAATCACTGAATACATCCCCAAAATGCAAAGAAGAACTATTAACAAAAAGGATAAAGGCCTTAAGAATCCTTAGAGAAGCCTAAGACTAAAAGCCCACTCTAAGCGCAAAACCAACAGCTCAGGATGCCAACCTAGCCCACCTACATAATAAGGTTGTACAACCCCCTATTGAACTCTAACCTATAAAATCTTTTAGAACTGGTGTCCCCTTAAACCCTATGGTTATACACTTGATAGATGGATGTACAACCCATTCTTGGTTGTACAACCTGCGTGTGAACCTAAATTCTAAGAGATCTATCTCCATCTTTATAATTGGATGCATCATGGTCCAATCAAAACCATGTTAGTTTCTATTGCATTCACCAACACCTATAAATACTCCTCTCATTTGAAGAAAGGGGAAGGCTTGGACAATCTTAAGGTTACTCTGCCAAAATTCATTTTTAAACTTCCCCTAACATAAAATTCTAAACCTTAACTCGTCCCAACTTATTCTAAGGTATAATTAAGCCTTTTTCCTAACATAAAATTCTAAATCTTAACTTGTCCCAACTTATTCTAAGGTATAATTAAGCCTTTTTCCTTTCATCATTATGCATTCCCTAAGCATTGTATAGGTTATTAAACTTATGGTGTGCCTTTGAAGGTAATAAATCATCAAATAATGCATTTAGGACTCCTTTATCCCTCTCCTTTTCTCCATCTTTCCATTATTCTTATATTTTCTAAAACCTAGGAAATAAGGGTTGTACAACCTTAATTGTAAGTTGTACAACCTAGCCTCTATGTTGTACAACCTTCACTTAGGCTGTATAGTCCAGTTAGGAACTTGAGGTTTTAATGACCTTTAGAGTCCTTTTTGTGATTGTGTTTGTGTTTGGAATACATAGCTAGTGCCTTGGCCTTACATTTCTTCTTTTTCTTTAAGTTGCATACAAATCCCCACCATGGTTAGCCATACACATGGATGCTTAACTTTTTGTGAGCTACATAAAGGTGAGGATTCATCAATCCTAGGATCCTTTAATGATGAATTAGTCTTAGGCCATTGAAGATCCTCCATCATGCCTTGCATTACATGTCCATGGTTTCCTTACACTTCATGATGCATATACTTCTATTTAAAAGTTTAATGTTGTCTATGTGATATGGTGATGTGATATTATCGACTTATATAAATATTAAGCACCTTTTTGCATAGAAGGAAATGGTAATATATGTTATATTCATTCCTTATGCTTTGAGTTTATTTGGTTTGTCTAATGTTTACTTCCTTAGCTAACTTGTTCTTTTTCTTTGCGTGTAGGTGTTCTTATTTGAGTTAGACCGTGAATTTGGTATTGATTGTTATCTTACATGATTATGGATGATTATGCTTGAATGGATAGATAATAATGTATGTTAAACCCCTTACGCCATGTCAATTGAACCCACTTTCCCTTTAAATGTTATGCATGGATGATGAAGTGCATAATACCCTTTGCCATATTGCATGACCCTTACCCCTTAAAGTTGTTGACTTGATTTATTTAAGGGAATGACGATTAGATATGTGTTTAAGGCTAATAAATTAAACTAATTAATAACTTGATTAAGATATTAAAAATGAACCTAAGATGCCTGAAGGTTGGATCCCAATATCTGAGAAGTTTGGGGTCCCTACCTTTTTCCCCAAACTGTACCTAATTTTCAAATTGTTCTTTGATGGAGTAAAGATGAAATAGGCCTCCTAATTGACTTAGCTTTGGTTCAATTTTGCCTTCCTCAAACTCTTGTCCCTACCAAATTTGGGTGGCGATTCCTCACTTTTAGGGATAATACCAATATATAAATCTCGCCTTGGTCCCTTGATGACCACTACTTGGACATATGAGCTTTCAAATTCATGCAAGGCCTCAAGGATTACCCATTCATCAAAATCACATGCCATGAAGTTGTACCAATATATGACCCTCGTCCTTGCGAACCCCTGAAGATTGATAAAATGATGGTGTTGCAAGAAAGATTCCATAGTTCGAGCAAAACCTAAGGCGCTCAAAGTGGTTACTCTGCTGGGGACCCATAATTGACTTTGCATTCAATCCCTAGTTCGCTTTTAATATTTTAAAATTATTAATGATTAAGTTCATTACATTGATATAGCCTCTACACTTTACCATATGCATTAAGACAAACTAATGGTTCTCTAAACTTAAAACCTAAGCTCTGTTTGAGCTTAGGAGATTCTGAGGAGGATTCATTACTCATAAGTCTAGTACCTTTGAGTATATCAAATAGAGGATCATGACAACCACCCCCTAAGCTTATGGAACCCATTAATTACATTAACCTTTTCAACCTTTAGGGCAATGTATGAGCTAGTAAAACCTTAAAATAGGGCACCTTACTCAATTGCATTCTTTAAAGGAGAATTGGAATTCTAAAAAAACATGGCTAAGCATCCCAATGTAAAAACAAATGTTATCTTATTCCTTCATAATGTAATTATGTAAATACTTTTACCCTATTTGTCTTTTTTGTAAAGAATTCTATTTAAATATCCCATTCACTTTGTAAAAATGATTCTTTCACATTCCATGTACATGGTAATGTAAAAAGGTTTATATTTTATTAGATATTCTACATATATTTTCTTTTGAGACTTCAACTATCCTTGGTTTGAGGTGACTATGCATATTCTCTACCCCTTTGTTGGTAAGACCGAGACCCTACCTAAGAAAGAGCCACTAGACCTCATGTATGAGGGGAATAAGGTTAGAAGGATCTTTTGCAAAGTGACTTATACATATCATGCATATATGTATCGACTACTTACTCTTGCATCATACTGATACCCCTAGTCTTATAGCCATCATAGCTCCATCCAAACCCTTATGGAAGAGAAGAGACAACTAACTCGCAAGGAAAAGTAAGACATCGATCGAAGCGAGAAACTTAATCTAGCCATGGAACCCAATATACCATCCAAAGTCTTAGAAAGGTTGATGGCTTACTTTAATCATAAGATGGATGAAAGGATTATTGAGGAAGTAAACGAGTTAATGAAATCATAAACAAGGGCAACAAGTCTACTAATAGAGTTGAAAAGGGAAAAGTCCCCATAGAGGCCCTTCAAATTGTGGTGATTGATGATTACCTATTTAGAATGAAGGAATACCATGAGAACAAGCTCGCAAAAGAAATGGGTAGTGTTATAGTCATCCCTAAAAACGCTACAAAAAGTGGCAATTCATTTGATGACTTTGCTAAATAGTTGGAGAAGATATAAAAGGCTTTGGGTGCTAATGGTTTAGAGAAAGGAACAAATGTTAAAAAATTACATGCTCGCAAAACTGAGAAACTACCAACTAACTTCCTTATGCTTGAGCTTCCCAAATTCATGAGGAGTCAAAATGCTATATGTGCTGGTCATGAAGGCATTCGGGGTTCCAAAGGACATTGTGTTAGATCTTTTTGAGTTATCATTAGAAGGGCCACAAAAACCTAGTACTTTAATTAGCCAAAAAATGTCAAAGAAAACTAGAAGGGGTTAATAGAAGCTTTTGAGAGGCATTATGCTTATAATTTAAATATATAGGTCACATTGCTTGATTTGGAATCTTTGAAATAAAAAACTAGTGAGAGCTTTAATGGCTACATTAGAAGATGGAAGAAGATAGCTTCAGAAGCAACGATAAGGTCTACATAAAGAGAGCAAGTCATAATGATTGCAAAAGGGGCTCTTCCTAGTATTAGCACTTGAATCAATGGAATGTTTGTCAAAAACTTTGAAGACCTTTGAGAAGTAGGTTTACAAATTAAAGAGTTGTAATATGAGTTGAGAAAATAGTATAGAGGAAGAAGAAGTGCCCTATCTCAGCCTCAAACTAAGGGAAATATGATGGTCGAGGTAAATGCACTAAGAGCTGTGAGATAGCTCAATGATTTAGGGATACCTTTGTTCAAGTCACTGATTTGGGGATGCCTCTGTCCAAGGCATTTGAGAGGTTGCAAAAGAAAGAAGTGTTGAAGCCTCTAGCACTGACTCCACCTCCTAATCTGCTACCTAGGGGCTATGACTCTAATGATTACTATGTTTTTCATCAAATAGTATGTCACAACACCAATGATTATTATAGACTAAGACATCAGATTTAGGATCTCATCGATAAATAAGACAATTATTCCAGCAAATTCTAAAATACTTAAGATCTAAGGGAACCGTCTCTCAAACTATCATAATCTTCCCCTCCAAAGCAAGGGACATTAATGATAGATTTTGAAATTCTCATGGAAGTTGTTATTGCTACTATTAGGGAGGTCAGAAGGGAGACTTTAATTGTTTGCACTATTAATCCCTAAGAAAGTTTAGATGAAGAAAGAAAGGAAGAGCAGAGAAAAATGATGATGCAGCTATGAAAGGAGAGTGATGAAGAGAAAGAATTAAAGCAGGTGAGCCATATGATACGCAACAAAAAATACTATATTGATAGGAAAGCTCATAGGGAAACAAGAGTTAAGAAGAAGGCAAATGAACTCATTATAAAGGAAAAAGAAGATAAGAATCCTATTGTAAAATAGTTAAAAAAATATGCTAGCCCAAATTAGTGTGTGCGAGTTGCTCATCACTTCTCAATGGCATAAGAGGCCCATGGTCAAGGCTCTATCTAGCTTAATAATTTCTATTGAAGCTACTTCGAAGGAAGTTATTGCGTTAGTGAAATAAGGGTAAAATCACTCTCTTAAATGAGGATCTACCACCAAAAGGAAGGGATCACAACTTAGCCCTGTCCATTTAAGTAGAAGTGAAGGATGATGCACGTCATGTTTGATAATTAATGATGGATATGAGATTAACATCTACCCATTAAAGTTACTGCATAAGTTTGGTCTATCTGAGAAAGACTTTGAGGTTTCTAACAGTGTCATTCAAGCTTATGATGATAGTAGAAGGCTAACTTCGGGTGTATTTAAGAACTTGGTAAGAATAGACATAATGGAGGTAGTGGTGGAATTCATAACCTTAAATATTCTAATCACTTTTTGGCTTTTACTGGGAAGACCATGGCATCACCCATTGTGTGGTGTGCATTCCATTATCTATTACAAAATTAACATTCCACATAAAGGAGAGATTGTGACCATCTGTTCAGAGGTTGGTGAAATTGTGTTAACTTTGATCATGGTTGTTCTTCATCTATTAGGGTTTCAGGCTGCTAGGGTAACAAATAAATGGGTTGATCCAAATGTAATGGGAATTATGAAGAATATGAACTTTCTTTTGTGATATGGATTAATGAAGAATTCTACTAGCATATCAGAGTTTTTAGAAATCACCATTTAGACTATGTGGAAAGGACTAGGGTATCATGGTATAAGGTCAAAGCCAAAAGTAAGGGACTTGAGTGGACCATTATTAAATTTCTTTGCAAAATAAGAGAAAGCCTGCTAAGAAAATTGGGTATGAGGCCATCGAGAATGGGGATTCACGAGGCAAGGATATAGATGAACTAGATAATGCCTTTTTCCAATTTAGATGTTGGTAAATTAGGATATCATAATTATCAAGATTGATTATACGAAGAGGATGGGAAGAAGAAGAGAAAGAAGAAAGAGAAACAAGTTACAGGATAAAGAATGATTAAGAATTTGGTTGTCCTATAGTTTTGTACGAACTTCAGTCTATATGGTTATGGGATGATAAGAAGAAGATCATTGATGAACAGAGGTAGTAGTATGTGTTGAATCATAATTTTTGGGCCACTGGGGAAGATCATGTCGAGATGGGATCTAACTTAATAAAGCAAGGTGCATACTTTATGGATCTGAATGGGAATGTACTGGGCCATGTAAGTTCACTGAGATTGTCAACATAGGGATAAAATTGTAAGACATTGAGAGCATGGTTGTCAACTCTATTGAGGAAGTAAGTGACAAGGAAATATAAAGCTTTACGAGAAAGACTAAGCCAATTATGGCTTAAAGTATAACTCTCTAGGTAGATTTTCTGAAGATTAAGTTGTATGATGATTAGATGAAGTAGAGTTTTAATGGGGTTATCAAAGATGTCACAATAATGGATAGTGGGATAAAGGATGACAATGGAACATATATTACAAAAGTTGAGGACACGAACATGTTACGTAGTAAGGAGAATAATAGGAGAAAGCGTAGAAAGATGAGGCTTTTACTACTCCCCTGAAGGAAGTTGTCTTTCTATTCTACTGATGTTCTGTTTCAAGTTTGTTTAAAGATGATGATGTATTTCTTTCTATGTTTAAGGTATTGAATGATGAGTTTGCTTGCTTGCATGATGTGATCTCTGATGGTAGTGTACATAGCATGCATCATTTCAAAAGCATATTTAACATTAATTCTATGCATACCATTGCATTTAATCTTGGCACACAAGAAAATCTGAAGACCTTGTTCATTGCCATTGATGTCACAGCAAAGGAATAAACAAAGTTTGAATAGCTACTCTAGACATATAAGAGGATTTTTACCTGGACATAGGAAGACATGCTAGGGGTTGATAGGTGAATTCCAAAACATATAATTTTGACCTACCCACACAAGAAAGGGTAAAATAATAGCTTCGAAGGAATAGACATTAGTAGGGTCGGCTTGTCATGGAAGAGGTAGTAAAGCAATTGAATGTCAAATTCTCATAAGTGGTAGACTATCCTAAATGGCTAGCTAATATAGTGTCAGTATTGAAGAAAGATAAGAGAGTAAGAATGTGTGTTAACTATAAGGATCTGAACAAGGCATGCATAAAAGACGATTGTCCTTTACCCATACATAGATGAGCTAGTTCATAACACTATGACTTATGTTATGTATTTTTTCATGGATGGATTCTCTTAATATAACAAGATTCTCATGACTATCATAGATAATGTGAAAATGACTTTTATCATAGAGTAGGGGATTTATTGCTATTAGGTGATACTATTTGGTTACAGAATGCATGAGCAACATACTAGTGAAAGGCAACTACCCTATTGCATGACTTGATCCATAAAAAGGTTGAAGTGCATGTGGATAAGATTATGGCGAAGTAAGAAACAAGAGATGATCATTTCAAGGCTTTGAAGAAGCTTTTAAAAATAATTAATGAGTACAACTAAATGTTGAATATGAAAAAGTGTGTTTTTAGGGCTACCTCTAGTAATTTATTAGGACACATGGTTAGTAAGAAGGGAATCAAAGTGGATCCAGATAAGATAAAGGGAATTTTTGATATGCTTGCGCATAAGATAGAGAAGGAGATCCAAGATTTGTTGGGTCGCTTACAGTACATTAGTTAGTTTATAACAAGACTAACTCCTATTTGTGAGCCAATCTTCAAGCTGTTAAGGAAGGATTAACCATTGAAATGGAATGAATAGTGCCAAAAGACCTATGATAGAATAAAAGAGTATCTGACTAATTCGCAAGTATCAAAGCCATTGAAGCCTGGAAAATTGCTAACTTTGTATCTAATAGTAGAACATAGTTTGATTGGTGCAATGTTAGCTTAAAAGGATGAAATAGAAAATGAACATGTAATCTACTATCTTAGTAAGGAGTTACTATCCTATAAAGTGAAGTATAATCAGGTGGAGAAGACCTATATGGCAATAGTTTAGGCAATAAGTTGAGGTATTGTTTTCAGTCATATTTTATGGAAGTGGTTTCAAAGCTTGACTCGATTAAGTACTCACATAATAACCCTTCCTTGAATGAAAGATTGAAATAATGGTTGATCCTATTGACTAAGTTTGACAATAAGTATATTACTAAAAAGGTGATCAAAGGGCATAGAGTTTCAAAATACTTAGCCCAATAACCTCTTGAAGAAGGGGAATATGAACTTTTCTAGTTCCCAGATGAAGGCTTAGGAATAATTGAGCTTTAAGGATAGAGAGTATTCTTCGATGGATTTGTAATAAGAAAGGGGCAGGTGTACGAGTAATTCTAATTTCGTTCAAAAGAGAGCTTTTCCTTATAGCTAAGAAGTTGAACTATAAGGTGTCTAATAGTATGACTGAATATGAAGCCTATGCACTAAGGTTTAAACTCTTAAAGCAAATAAGGGTAAAGATAGAAAATATGTTTAGGGACTCATTACTAGTCATTTTGCAAGTAATGGATGAATAGAAGCTAAAAGAAGAATGCTTAGGCCTATATTTAGAACATGTGAATTGATTAGTGCATGATTTTTAGAGAGTCACATTTCATCATCTGTTGAGAGAAGAAAATGCAATGGTTGACACCATGGTCTCTGTTTGGGATAGACCAAAGGTGATGGCCATGAAATTACTTATCATGTTTTGGTTTGGGGCTCTGTGTTATATGAATATAAGAGTAATGTAGATGTCAATAAGGAGTCACAATTGGTATTTTAATATACAAAGGTTTTTAGAAAGCAACAAATATCTTGAAGAGGTTAAGAAGAAGGATAAGGATTTGAGCCAAAGGTTGTCATCATAGTTTATTGTTTATGGCAGAGTAACGTACAAAAGGATTCTCGATGGAGTTTATTTATGGTGTTTAGCTGAGGAAGAGGCTAGTAGAGTCATGAAAGAGGTGTATGTAGAAGTTTATGGTCCCTATATGAATGGTATAATGTTGGTAAAGAAAATTCTAAGATTGCAATACTACTAAACTACTAGGGAACATGATTGTATTCAGAAGGTCCAAAGTTGTTATGAATGTCAGGTTTATGGTAGCCTCAATTACTTACCTCCAATTGGGTTACAAAATTTGACCTTACCTTAGCCATTTACAACATGGGGTATTGATGTAATCGAAGAGATCAAACTAACTTCTACAAGGAGGCATTGACACATTAATATGGTAATGGATTACTTTTTCAAAATGGGTAGAGGTAAAATCCTTCAGTAAGCTGGGGGCAAAACAGATGGCATGATTCATTGAGAAAAACCTCATTTGTCACTATGGTGTGTTGCACCATGTTGTTATAATTAATGATGTCCACTTTTAAGCAGAGGTCAATGTCATGTTAGAAAAATACAGCATGGTCCACCATAAGTCATCACCTTATCGGTCGTATGCTAACAAAATAGTGGAAGCAGCCCCTAAGAATGTCAAAAACATCCTTGCCTAGATAGTTGAGACCTATAAATACTAGTTTGAGAAATTACTTTTCACCTTATGGGGTTATTAAACAACAATAAAAATATTGATTTGGGGTGACACCATACTTTTTAGTATATGAGATTGAGGTGGTGCTACCTATCGAGCTGGAAGTGAAGTCTTTACGAGTATTAGTGGAATATGACATTCTTAAGTATCAATGGGTAAGAAGTAGATTTCAACAACTAGCTTTATTATATGATAAGAGATTGAAGGCCCAGTATCACATATAGTTGTATCAAGGTATGATGGCCTACATATTTAATAATAAATTTAAATCAAACACCATAAAGGAAGGTGATCTAGTGCTAATGGTAGTGATGCAAATAGTCAAGGCAGGTTAGCAAAGGATCCACTTCAACTTCAAGGCCCAATCACAAGGGGAAGGCTAAATAAGTTTAAGAAGGCAATTGGAGCATTCATTTAATAAGGAGTTACACTTGGATTAGCCCAAAAAGAGCAAAGATTGCGTGAAGCCCAATTAAAAGTTGATGAGAGCTTAAACTTTTCAAATGGAGCATTTAACTTAATACAATGGAGTCCAACTTATAGAGAGCACCCAAGCATAACCCAATTTAGCCAAGGCATGTAAAAAGAAGCTCAAGGCATGTAAAAGGAAGCCCAAGTCGTGTAAGCAAGGAAATAAAGCCCAAAGTTAAAGATTCTTGCAAGATTTCCTTAGTTGGCAATATTTCCTAATGCCACTAGGATTTCCTCATTAGATTGAATCCTCTTCCTTTTCTCTTTAGGAATAGTTGTTATTTAGTTAAGAAAGTATCTTGGTCTAATCTTGTTGACCAATCATAATGTTTCTTTAGTTTTCCTATTTAGTTTAGGATTGCCTTTTCCTTATTACGTTAGGAAATATTGAATTTTGTTAGGGAATGTAAATCAAATCCTAATTGGTTTTGGATTAAGCATTGTTAGGCTATAAATAGCCCTCACATTCTGCCAAGAGGGATACAATCAATCAATATTATTTTTGTTAGCAATTTTACTTGTGAGATTAAATTCTCTTCTTGAGTTCGAGTGGACTTGGTGAGATTGTTGAGTGAAGGCTTAATAATTTCACAAACTTGTTAATTCTAATCTTAAATTGGCTTAGTTGATTTAGGATTTGGGTTAACACAACTTTAAATCTTTATAACTTAGGTTGCTAGAAACAAGTTTTGGGCAACTATTCTCAAGCATACGAGTAAGGAATCTAATCCAACCTTGTTTGTATCACAAGTTTTCTAGAGGTCTAGTTGGGATTTGAAGATCAAAACTCCAATACTTGCTTTGATAGATTTTAGGCAACTATTATTTAGCATACGAGTAAGGATCAATCCAACCTTGTTTGTATCACCTCGTCCTCTTGATCCCTCATTGCTTGACAAAAGGATGGAGCTGCAAGCAAGATTTCAATTGTTTAAGTTAAAAACCTCGAAGGCAGCTTATACTTTTCTACTAGCAGGGTCAGCAATAGCTGAATAGGGACAATAAAAGGGTGATTAAGTTGTAATAGCTCAGGCCCTAACAAATTTGGAGTCATGAAGCGTTTAGATCAACTTGACAACAAGCTATAACCAATACAGGATCAAGTGGCAACATATTTCATGCACATGGGATTCTAATAACCCTTTCCTCCATCAAACTAGTGAACATTTATTTTCCCTAATTTAGTTTTCTCTTTCTTTTATTTCTTTTCAATTTGGAATAATTAAGAACTTTTATTAGTACTTTTATTGTGGTATTTTGTATTTTATGGTACTTTTATTATTGTTGGTTTATACTTGTTAATGTTAGTGCTATTATTAGTGTAGGTACTTTTAATTTTGGATGTTAGTTGGTTGAAGTATGTGTTTTTAATTATGTGTGATGTTCGTATTAATTAAATATGATTTGAATATGTTGGGAATTTTGTTGATGATGAGGAGTGTAATTGTTTAATATATGTGTGCATCTGTTGTTTAGGAGATTATGTGATTGTTGAAATTTTGTGGATTATATGTGTAATGGTTGAATGTTGTTTAGGTAAATTCCAATTACGTGGCCTATGGAATGGATCATGTTACAACCCATGCACCTATGTTAGGATCTATTATGATTTATTATTAAAAAAGTAAAATTAAAAAATAATAAATATTTATATTTTGTGATTTTGCATTCATCTCACGTGTACTGGTTCATTGGCGAAAGAAAGTTCTAATGCATAGAGGATATTTTAGAATGGACAAAATTTGGGAAATAATTGGCAACAATTCATGTTGGATGCACATGAATGAAGGGAGTAATTTTCTTTTTGTCTTTGCATTTGAATTGCTAAACATTGAGGCCAATATTTAATTTAAGTTTGGGGAGGGAATTGAATTTATTCTTTTATTCTTTCATATTTGAGATTTTGGGAATTGGATTTATTCTTTCAAATTTTTACTCGGGATTCATTTGAATTGTAAAAGGGAATGGTGATTTGTTGATTTAAGGATTTTGATGGCTTATTTCCTTTTTGGCGCAGTGTTTTGCTCAATGGTTAAAGTAGAATTAACTTAAGTGTCGATCTTTTCATGACTTGTGTTTTTGGATTTTTGAATGTTTATGGTGGAAATTTACATGATTGTCTTATTTGGAAGTTTAGGCATTTGAATAAGCTTGATAAATGAATGAGTGATTTCCTTGTCTAAGTTGACTAAGAAATTTGCTTGAATCATTACATTTAAAGGAAATGAATGTTTGTTTAAATTAAAAAATATGTATACTGTTATGTTAAAAGATTTTCCAGTAATTCTAAAACAAGACATGTAATCTTTTGAGGTGAAATATTAATTCGCACTTGACCAAGGAAAGGATTTAGGCATTCTTTATGTAAGCCCATTTCACCTCCTTCATACCTATGTCATTTTTATCTCTTGCACCCTTTTTTGAGCCTTGAAAGGTACTTTAAAAGTGAATATGAGCCATTTTTGTGGCCACTCTTAACCATGTCACCATATAACCCATCATCATAGCCTACCCACTAAGAGAAATAAAGGATTGGAATTTCTTTAATGGCACAAGAATTTTCATTATTGATGTTGGAAAGTTGAAGTTTCCTTCTTGTATGTATATTGAGTATTTTTGCAAGTGTTTGATATGGAAGGACAAATTAAAAAGTATAATACTTGCATCTATACAAACTTATTGTTATTTAGTTTAATTTGAAAAAAATTAAGAATTAAATAAAAAAGAGAGAAAAAGAAGAAAAAGAAAGTTGAGAATTATTAAGTTCTTGAAATGAATGCTTAAATTGATTTTAGCTTACACATGTATATGAGAAGGATTATCAACTTACTCTTAAAGCTTGTGTTGAATTTTTATTAGTTGAATGATTATTGATAAAGACAATACAAGAGAGATATGATCTAGACAAGTTAGAGAAATTTTTTAAGTACTTATAAGAATTCTTAGTGTTACTTGATAATTCCTTTCTTGAGGTTCTCTTGTTTGCACTTTTTTAACTTTTTTATTGACAAGCCATTTCTTACTAACCATACATTACAAGCTAATAAAGACCTTTTGATCCTTAAGAATGTGTGCAATTACATTATTGGAGATTGATTGTGTGCTTTTGCCCATGGAATTATGCATGACATTGTTAGGAAGAGGTTTGACATTTCTAGCATGTGTTATGTTTGTTTTTAAATTGCATCAAAAGTGTAAAAGGTGTATTATGGATCGTGCATGTTTCTTGGTCAATCTGTAGTTAGAATTACTTATACGTTTTGAAAGTGAACTTTAATGTTATAAATTTTATTTTCATTTAATTTTGCTAGGACATTATTAAGCTTTCTAAATTCAAGAATTCAAGGTTGTGATTTGATAAGCTCTCTAATTTATTCTTTTCTTTACTTAAGGACAAGCAATACTCCAAGTTTGGAGGAATTTGATAAGTGTAATCTTTGCACATTTATTTGAATTTAAATTAGAAGTATTCTTATTTTTCAATATTTGTATTCTAGATTTAGTTTATTTTCTATTTATTTTATGTTCATGTAAGAAAATCTTAAAAAAGCAACTGAAATTAGACGTTCTAAGAAAATCTTAAAAAGCAACTGAAATTGGGCTTTCTAAAATTGGGCTTTTAGATCATATGTTGACTAGAGAAGTTGACCAAGTAGCGATAGGCATATCGTAAATTACAAAACTGCATGGGCCATGACATCGACCATGCGAGTCGTTAGAAATAAAATTTATATTCCAGTTCTGATACGAACAAGGTTGGATTAGATTCCTTACCGTATGATTGAGAATAGTTGCCCAGATCTATCAAAACAAGTATTGGATTTTTGATCTTCAAATCCCAACTAGACCTCTATAAAACTTGTTTCTAACAACCTAAGTTATAAAGATTCAAAGTTGTGTTAACCCAAATCCTAAATCAACTAAGCTAATTTAAGATCAGAGTTAACAAGTTTGTGAAATTATTAAGTCTTCACTCAACAATCTCACCAAGTCCACTCAAGAACTCAA
>CATIWR010153098.1:0-46449 GCA_949677035.1 Omphalea diandra
TCATACCTGCTACTGCAGGTTATGTCTCCCTGGTAGATGGCATGAAGACAAAGCTTCTCACCAGGTTGCAAATGGTTCTGCAGGTCAGGAAGAGAGACGTGACAAGGATCCTTGTAAGGTCACAGTTGTCTGAATATATGCAGCTGACTCTAACCATCAAGGTTATTTTTGGTGCTCAATTTCCCAAGATGTGCTTTACGAACAGCCTGTTGGATTTGTCTCTCATGCTCTTTGAGTATGTCCTCAATGTTTCCTCCAGGAGGCATCAATGGTCCAGAGCAGTGGATCCTGTTTTTCCTTCGAACACCCCCCTGAAACCACACAAAATTCCATTTCCTCAAATGGCCAGTAATTAAACAATAACAAAAGCAAACAAGGATTAAATGGAAAATAACAAATCAATTAAAAGAGTTTCCTGGAAGAGGATGCAAGATAAGTTCCTATTTGATATGGAGATTGGAACTGTCTTTTGGTATTTTGTAGAAATAAGTAGTTTGAAACTGTTTAGTTGTTTTATAGTTTTCATGACAAAAATGCATTCTTTCCTCAACCAATATATTAAGATTTTTTTTTTAAAAACAACAATAATAGCAATGCCAGACATACGTAGAATAAATGGTTACCCTTTTAGAAACATGAAAAATAGTTGACTAATCCCCCATTTGTGAACAGGAAAATGTGGCATGCCAAAGCATCAGTTATGTGAGTGGTGATTGTTTTAGCAGTTGTGTTTATGTTTCATGTTTGCATTAAACTTATAGAATTGCAACAGTTGAAAAATAAAATTGAACAGAACAACTAAATCAAATCTTTACCATAAGATCCTTAGAAGAAACTCTCTCATCCTTCATAAGAGAGGAGGTGGAGATGTCTGCAGCAGCTTGAGGCATGTAAGTTTCCCGTACCCTCAATTCTGTATTATGTCTTGAAGAGCCTACATTCTTTTTTAGATGTGATCCTACTGCAGAAGGGTGAATTGTTGAACTACACTGAGATAAAGCAATCTGCTTAGCTACTCTTGGAGGCTCAATTCGGAAACCAGAACCAGCATCCTCCTGGATATCATATTTATAACTTGTGCTTGTAGTTTTTGTCTGCCCCTGAGGAATGAATTCTGGTGAATGTTCTTCGTTAAGATCTCTGGAACCTTTCCTAACAGATTCAGCTCCACGAACTTTTCCTGCCTCCGCTCTTCTCGTGATATTAAAACAAAATGCATAGTCAAGATACATAATAACATTTGTATTTCAATAGCACATGTATGATACAAGATTTTGTACTGAAAATCAATTCATTTGACGCATACCTTCTGGCTTCTTCTTCTCGAACCTTTGCATCCAGTTCCTTGCTTGGAGGATATTTCGGTAAATTTGATGGATCACATGAGAAGGGCCCTGTAGTAAAGAACTGAGAAGGAAAAATTGACATTATATATTAATTTCGTAATTCTTGTTTAAGAAAACTGTAATGGGTTCCACATAATCGTGCACAACTAGCGGGTTCAAAATCTGCAAGCTATGCAAATGAAATTGAAGTTACCAGGTTCAAGTTGAAACCTCAAAAGTATACCTCACTTCTTAAAGCTGAAGTGGCAGATCCTCGAGCTTCTGGTTCCATTGATAGAAGTCTATCAACAAGGGACAACGCTGAAGAAGGGAACTTTTTAAATGTCTCAGCAACACAACGCTTGTAAGAATGTTGAGGCTTGAAACTAGTTGCATGGGGCAGTTTTCTTTTCTGCCAGTAGTCCTCAGAGGGTGAACCACAGAGCTTGAAAATCTTATGCATTTGCTCCACCTGGAATAATTTAGTAAGAAAGAAGAAGCAAATAATTGTTAATGAGTAAATACTGCTATATAGGAAACTCATCCATAGAAATTGCTAAGGTATTACTGCAGTATTTTCTTGACATTCAACGAAGATACATCCTGTATACACACTATATTCTGATAAAAAGAAATGATATTTCCAGCATATCTTTCATTCATGCATAATATGATTCAAAGAAACTATAATAAGATTCCAAAGCAAAAAAGATTAATGGAATTTATTATTCAAAATTTATATAAAGATGCTGTTCTGGAGCAACAAATGCAAGGTCATCTGGTCATATAAGTGAAAAAGATACCTCTGTTCTTCCTGGCATAATAGGCTTTCCTGCAAATAGTTCAGCAAGAATGCAACCACTGCTCCACAGATCTATAGCAACTCCATACTCTGTAGCACCAAGTAAAAGTTCAGGTGCTCTGTACCAGAGGGTTACAACACGACTTGTTAATGCCTGATTTTGATCAGGCTGATAAAAGGTTGCCAGACCAAAGTCTCCCATCTTTAAAACTCCATTATTATCAATCAGAAGATTTGAACCCTTAATGTCTCGATGCAGGATGCCACGGCTATGGCAGTGCTCAAGTCCACGAAGAAGTTGTTTCATGTAACATTTTATCTGCAAGAAAATTATATAATGATAACCACATATGAATGACAAAATCACCTTTTAAGCATAAAACTAATACGCCTTTGATAAATATTAGTGCATGAGCCTTGCATATAACTTCATTGAATCTGCATCAAGAGCATTAACAAACTGCATCCAAATAGTTACTGTAATCCTAAGAGTCACATAGTTTTAAGACAAGGTACCTGCGGTTCAGTGAACTTGATGCCCGGTGTGGCTGCAAGCCCAGCAAGGTCATGTTCCATATATTCAAAGACAAGGTACAAACTTCCAGACATTCTGGAAGTGACTATACCCTCAAGCTTCATAATATTTGGATGATCAAGTTTACGCAAAATATGGATTTCCCTTGCCATGAAACGGACACTTTCAGGATCCATATTTAAAAATCGGACCTTCTTCATTGCAACAATTTTCCCAGAATCAAGGTCACGAGCCTTATATACACTGCTGTAAGTTCCTTGTCCTATCTGCATACCATTAATTTAAAACATGAACAACAGGCAGTTTATTCTTATGTCACTAAAAAATGCTCATGGAAGTATCAGAGTACTTATTTGAGCTTTTCTCAAAGTTTCCGTCGTCTGTACCCCATATGAGATTAGCACATGATCATAGTAAGCATGTCGTTTTATTCAGATCTCCATAAACTTGTTTCATTTAATACAACTGATGTTTCTTCAATAGTATCACGTGCTCTCGAATATAAATTAGATTGCAGTAGACAATCAAAGAAATAGAACACATAGAATTACTCAAATCCATGCTAAACAAAAACTGATCACAAATTCATAATGTCCCTAACTAAATAGACAAGTAAAATATAAGTAGTGCTAAAGATTCACCTTGTCTAGCTTCTCAAAAGAGTCCGCTCGTCGAGGCAGCCAACCTCTGATAGCATCTCCAGCAGCAGAGGTTAACCATTGTGGCCAACCAGCTGCAGTGAGTTCCCCTTCAGCGCCATGGGGCATGCTAGTCATTCTAACCACATTTTGTTGTGGGTTTCCACTGGACCCCCAATCCATTGTAGCCCATCTCTGATGATGCGCTTTTGGAGGTACCTCCACAGGCTTTGTGTTCTTTTCTCCACCTAATTCTAATGGAACAATGGCAGCCCCACCTATATTTCGCTTTGACAAAGGACGAACAGACCCATCTTTACAGCTAACATTTCCCCCATCATCTTCCTCCTTCTTGGATGGAGCTGGAGCAACCAATTGCACGGATGACTTATCCAATTCATTCTTCCTTGCGTTTGTGTCATAATCATTAATACTTGTATCTTCCTCTGCAGCTCTTTTTGAGCAGATACAGCCCATAATCCTACCTCAACCAAACAGGGCAATTCTTGATCAATTCATGCACAAGCCACCACCTTTTTCAATATCTATCATTTTTTTTTTCGGAGGGCGGGGGGAGAGGGCCGTCTTCTCTAATTTCCCAAATCAAAGCACCATTCTTTTATCACAGATATCTAGAGATCAGAACAATGCAGGTATGAAGAATGGAAATGAATCAAGTCAACAATGAAAAACAAGGGAATCAAAACACAGGCCAGAATCCCAGCATGGAACATAAGGATTATATTATATTGTGAACTTATTTCTTTCTCAAGAAGACTAATGATAATAAAAAAAGTGAATAAAATAAATCCAATGTCTTATGCAAGAATCCTGGCCATGGTTTCTGGGTAACAGGTGTGTTTTTAATCTATATCCTCAAACAAATTTTTTTTTTTTTTTAAAAAAAGAGCAAATTATATTTTTTTTATTATTTATTATCATGCATAGGTAGGACAATAACAGAAAATCTAAAAAAAAGAAAAAAAAAATTAACAATAATAATAATGATAGTGAAACTTTGGTTAAAGACGAATGAAGGGTGAAAAAGGAAAGAGGAAGTTGAGCACTGGGCCAACCTAAAAACGCGAGAGGCCTAAGAATTTTGATAGTGGACAACCTGTGAATCTGATATTTGCAACACACTACTGATTAACAAACTGGACAGATGATACTGCACTTTGTTTCTCGTCATCAGTGATGATATTTGCTCTTCTCATTATGGGGAGGGAGAGAGTGGAAGTGATTAGAAGGTTTGTTCTTAGAAATGGCGGCAAGTAAGAGAGTGGGTCTGGAACAACAGTTTCAAATTGCAGACGTGACTATCACTTTCCTGCATATAGGTCTTCTCTTCAGCTTACCAACTCACACGTCACTCTATTGTATGTCAATGAGTTTTCTTTTTCTTTTCTTTTTTAGCGAAGATAATTTAAGCTATTCTCATTAAAAAAAAAAAAAAAGAAAAGAAAGAAAGAAAACTCATTGATCATTGCTATGCAAATTAATTTCAAATTTAAATTGAACTTAAAATTCATAAATAATTTTAAATGAAATGATAATATAAATATTTTTATAAAATATTATTTAAAATAATATTTCATCTCATATTTATGAAAAAAATATTATACAACAAGCTTGTATGCAGTAGAAAAATAAAATTTAAATA
Organism: Omphalea diandra; assembly: GCA_949677035.1. Taxonomy (NCBI): domain Eukaryota; kingdom Viridiplantae; phylum Streptophyta; class Magnoliopsida; order Malpighiales; family Euphorbiaceae; genus Omphalea; species Omphalea diandra. Next base: position 4,964 of record CATIWR010153098.1, read on the forward strand.
TATAAAATTAAAAATCAGCACATATTACAATATAGAAATATATTATAAAATATATTAATATCAGAATTGTATAATTTGTCTATTAATTAAATTGATAATAAATTTAAATTTAATAAATTAAGATTGAATAGTAAATTTAAACCCGATTTTAAATTATATTTAACATTAAGTTCAAAAATAAATAAATAAATCAAACTTGATTATTATGATCCGTAACTTGACTTCAGTCTTGTTATATAAAGGCTTGTTTTTTTTTTCATATTTATATAATTAATTTATTGTGTTAGCAGATCTTTAATTAGTTTGTTAGATAATTTTGAAAAAGCACTCAATATTTATCTGTTGAATTCATAAAACTCAATTTATTTAGATATTGACTCTAAAAAATTGAACCTGATGACAAAAGGAAGAAACTAACTTCGTTGGTCTAATTAATTAATTTATATTTACTGATACAACATTCTTCCATCTACTCTTGAGCTTTATATTGATTAATCTTATAGATTTATTACATTTTGCAGATCATTCTGGCACTCAAATGGGACTAGATATCAGGCCTATTGTATCTCTCCACGCCCTTAAGTTGGCCTGCTAAATGATGAATTGGACGTGGACAGCTTGGCCAACTTCCTATCACAAGGCTTCCGAGTATTGCAAGTTCACAAATTTGCTCAATAGCTTCATTATCCCATCCTGAGCACGTCCATACACCTCTCACAAAAGGAAAAACCAGAAACCTAAAGTCAACAAATCACCAATTCATGCTCATATTCTTCATTATCTCATTCATGCCTGCTGATTTGAGAGGCTCTAGGAACATATCGATACAGATGCTTCTGGAGTAGATGCAAGCTTTAGCAGTTCAATTAATCATAGAAATCCAGGCATTTGAATAAACAAATAAATAAATACTCAGTAGAAAATGAGGGAAAAGGAAAATCAAAATACTAATTCTAGTGTCTAGTCCTCATTTAACTAGGAAAAATTTTGCAATGCCTAATTGCAATGAATAGACTTGCTTTACTTCAACAAGATAAGGGGTACTATTACATACAAGAACCACAATTGCCAAAGTTATTAAGATAAAATTAAAAAAGAGATTAAGAGAAAAAAGGGATGTTCTGCCCAATAAGCGATAGTGAGTTTCTGTACATCCGAAATTCATGAATGCCTAGGATGCATATATTTTTTCTTAACGTCCAAGGTTGATTGTTTAATTCTGTAACCCTCATAGTTCATAATGACTTACATGTCTTGCTTAGGCTTTCGGCTCAGTTCTGAGTAATGACCACCCATCAGCTGCAAAATCTCCTCCCACAACCTCTCTGATGATGAATCTGTTGAACAACCACATATCAAATTTGAGCTACAGGAGGCCACATACCAATAGTCTGATTCAATCTCCTCCCTCAACTGATCCAGCTGCCACCCTGCATAACCAACAAAAAACCTGAAATCCTGAGGCTTCAGCACTCCTTTCTTCACAAGTGCTGCAGCTTCATCTAAACTGTTTCTTGCACCAAAGCATAAGCCAGGTACCACCTCTTCAAACCCAGGAAGCTTTGCCTTCTCTCCTGACTTTAACAAAAACATACTTGCCTCAAGAGGCCCACCAAAATGCAAAGAGCAATCAGCAAAAATAGTGGCTAGTTCATTGTTGGTGGGTTTCATGTGTTTTATCTTTTTGTGAAGTGGCCGATTAATGACTACGCCAAATGGCCCCTCCTGCGGATGTCTAGTTCCTGACCTTAGGAGGAGAACAACTGTCCTCTCGAAAGTGCGAACTCCATCAAGTTTTTCAGTAGCAACAAGAACGCAGCCAGTCTCTGGCACAGAGATGGGGTGGGCCCACTTCAGGCCAAGTGGTTTGAGATCTCGTGGTGCCCCACCTTGATTGGTAGCATCTGCCTCTGCATTCTCTGCCTGTTAAAACTGTAGATTATTAGTTATAGAGTTCTTAGAGCAAAAGGTTGCAACATTACTAGTCTTATTCTGATGTTATCTCTGCATGGAGAGAATTAAGGATTAGCCTGGTGTGCAAAAGCAGACATCCATGGCGACTTTGAAATAACACAAAGTACAAAAACAGCCCACAAGCTCCCAATGTACAAAAACATATCAGATATGCCAAAGTAGTAAACAAATTTTTAAGGGATTCTGTCCAAAAAAAAAATCTTATGACAAGTGGGTCAAACAGTTTTTTTTAGCCAACCAAACTTCACATCAATACCTGTAGTTCTATGGCACCTTCCAAAATGACGAGGGAAAACATAAATCATTGAATTGCTTCAAAATTTGAATGTTCACCAGGATTTTTCATTTTTCCATTATCTTCCATCTGAAAATCCATCAGGAAGTTAGAAGTTAAAGTTTCTCAGAAACTTTGTTTTCCTTCACATGAAACACCTTAGTCACGCTAATGGACTACAGAGGGCAAGTATCATATGGAACTAATCCAAAAGCTGGATTGGACCTTCTGAAGGTCTGTTATAATGTTGACCATATACTTATTTGAATAGGCAAGAAAGGTGATCCTTTCCATGCCATTTAAGCTTCATCTTCTATAAAGATAATATTTATCAAGCCTAATCAGCAAAGAAACAAATCACCTGCTCTTGAATAACCATTTTTGCTCTGAACTCTCTCCAATCCAAATTTCCACGATGGGACATCTGGGAAGCATTATCATTAGATTTTTTGCCATCAGGAGAGTTACTTCCTTTAGAACCATCTCCTTCTGGAATAGAGCGATCACCAGTCCCTGAATACATCACCAAAAGAATACTCTTGTTAAGCGGCGATTTTGGCAGGCTACAGATCCAGTGTGTTATCATTCAACTAATATTTTAAGAACCCTACATTATTTCCTCAAGCTTTATTCAGGCTCTCATAGAAAGTTTTTAAACATTTCTGAAATTATGCCAACAAACTTGAGGTTCTTCTTTGGCATTTCAGCCCAGTGCCTTGCACCTGAAGCAACTCCATTAAAGATGCAAGGACATATATGTGGTAGATTCACTTACAAGCACCTAAGTACAACAAAGCAGTGGAAAGTTGAATAATCAAATTGTAACACAAACGATTCTTCTTGACTGAAGGGGGTTAGTTTGAAGAGTCCAGCTGCCCCTCATGTGATGTGAATGCAATGAATTAATCAAGCACTGAAAGAGCAATGGAAAAGTATAAAACAAACACTGGTAAAACAATGAATAACTTTTTTGCTAAACAGGGCTACTTAATTTAACACTAGTATGCCTAACGTATAAAAGACTGAGGTTTGTAATGGAAAGACTCGCAAAACATGAAATAGACAGAAAGAAAAATGCTAAAAGAATGTGGATGATTACCCATACTTGCGAATAGTCTCTGGAATAAACTGACTTCACAAGACTGGAATAGTAGAAGAGATGCCATTGACTTTGCAATAGATGATTTGGGCACATATAGACAACTTTTCTATTTGATTGACTAGCTGCAAATCAACATTTCTATTTAGCCTAAAGTTTGAAAAAGGTTTATACCAATGTAGATGTGAAGATTGCCTTCATGATGCCTTGACCACAAGATTTTCATTTAGTGGCGAACCTTGACAAACATGTTAAGCAGTGAAAATGGGAATGTTGCTCCAAAAATTTTACTCTTTGAATTCTACCCACATAGAACCTAATGAGTCTAACGGTAGGATAGAGTCCTCACTCTTACTGTAGTTAGGTTGAAAATAAGTTGGTTTTATTTTGTTTAGATTTCATTAATAAAAGATTTGGTAATTTACAGCTTCATGAGTCAGTTTTGATCATTGGATCTTAAACTGAGTATTTACAGGTTTGGATCTTAATATATACTCTGAGTGTAGAATTAAGTTCTCAAAATTTCCAATAATACTTCAATAATTCTCAATAGCTAAGTTATCATGTTGTCATCAGCACTCCCCCCCCACCCCCCCAAAAAATATATATATATATATATATTTTTTAAGTCCAGGTCAAAATCAATTCAAACATGCTAGGCACAAATAAGCAGAAATTTAATAGGAGTGATGTTGCTATGTTCAGACACATGCATGGATAAATTGAAAATAAGGAAGGAATACTCAAATGATTTCTCAACATCAATCCACACGAAGCAAGTAAAAAACGGTGGCTATGCAGGCCATCCAAGGTTGAAGCTATCACCCATATCTAAATCCTTTACAGGCTACAAGGAAAATATTTCCTAGTCTAAAAGTCTTTCTAGCACCAATCACTTTGGTACTATGATGCAATCAAAATAACTAACATCCTCCAAAACAGTCTCTTTTCCAAGCCAAAATATTCATCATTGCAGTAGAAAAATGGCACTTCTAGTAAAGGAAATAAAAATGAGACGAACGATGAACAATAATAGCCAAACAATGTGAGGTCCAAACAAGCAGGAATTTTTACGCTCTCCAAATAATACCAAGCAAACATGAAAACATGAAACTGACTAAAGCAATGTAAGAAACCATCAAAGAAACTTCAATAAAATGTTCCTTCTGTATTTCACTCCAAAGTTGATAGTCATGATTGATTGTACCCTTATTTTTTGGGTATTATCACTCTCTGTATACGTTCAATGTACTGGGATTATACACCTCAACCAGGTAGCTCTTTAACAGGAAACTTTCAATTAATTATTTTCTACAGCCCAAAAAAAAAAAAAAGTAAAAACTGAATATCATTAAGGATATAATACAATTTATTCTTCCATGTTGGTGAAAGACAAGACAGTACAAATTTCCGGAATGTCTTTATAAACCTATTGTTCCTCAAAAATGTTGAGCAGATCATCTATGTGATATTTAGCATTTAACTTAGACACAATGATAAGAAAATCAATAAAGCTGCATTATTTATTTCATCCCAAAGCAGCACTATCATGCCAAAAGTACTCTGAAGAAAATCAACCACCCAACTACATGCTAACAGTACTCTGAAGAAAATCAACCACCCAACCACATTCTTTAGTGCATAAAAACAGCAAATTGTTTCAATGAATCATGTCTACTGTAAGAAATAGAAGTTCCCAGCCGCTATTACATTTCCAAAACACCGTCTATTTCCTACCATAATTTCTCAGCTGGTCTAACAAATTCATCCATACTGATTCTGACCTCAACAATAATATTACGGTCTCAACATCTAATTTCCTCCACATAACCCATAAAAATCAAATTACAATCACCAAATATGTCATCATTTCAACTACATAGAGAAAACCCCAATCCAAAAATGAGGAGAAAGAGTTACCGTTATTATTATTCTTCTTGGCCATGGCTCTATGTGTACACCCATACGCGGAAGAAGAAAAAGAAGGTGATGATGAAGAAGAGAACTGCTTCCGCCTCAAAACCCTGATCTCAAGTACCCCAACTTTTCCGAAATTCCAGGAATTCGGTTTCTCGGGAATCATCGAATAATTCCTGACCCAAAAGGGCGTATAACCCGAATTCTTCACATGTATTGCCCACGGATCCATGCTTCCACCACAAACAGCAACAAAATAAGAAGATTAGAGTAGATTTTCCGCGAAAATGATTTTGAGTGACTGAATAGAGGATTTTTATTTTCTTTTTATTTTTTGGAAGTTGGGAAATGAAACTGAAAGACTTTGAGACCTCCACTTCTGCAGTCCTACGTTAGAACTGACGACAGGCAAAGGATGAGAAAATGGGTAACGGATATATATATAATTTTTAATTTAAAATTTATTTGAGATAAATTATTATTTATGAATCTATATAAATTATTAAAATTTTTATATTAAATTATTTAAATATAAATAATTATAAAATAAAAACAAAAATTTATTAATAAATTATAAATAAATAATTACAAATAATATATATTTTATTTTAAAAATAATATTATTTATTCAATTATACATTGTATAATAGATATTTTAATTTTTATAAAAATATTTTAAATAATACATCAAACTGTGAATTATGATTACATATTTTTTATAAAATATATATTTGTTAAAAAACTTTTATTATTAATTATTTATCAATATAAAGGAAACATTAAAAACAAAACAGGAAGGCGACAAGTCGAAAAATGGGAGACGAAGGCAATGAAAATGATGGTGAGTGAGCACTGAGAATATGCCATTTATTTGGGCTAATTAAATAACTGAAAATATCGGCTTACGTTAGCAAATTTGGACTTATCTTTCACATGTGCACCGGGAGTAACAACGCGCGCAGGCCATCACATTGACGTTCTCATCCAATCAAGCTTTTCACGGTAAGCTTTTAGAAATTTTTTAGTATTTCGAAAAATTTTTAGGAATTTTATTTTACTTTAAGGTTTTTTAAAAAAAGGGCATGAAAAAGTATTATATAATTTTAAAATGGATAAATTTATTTAGATAGAATTTATCTAGATAGAATTCATTAATAAAACCTTTAAAAATTGTTAAAACTGAATTAATTGATGATAGTAGAAAAAGGACTCTTGTTATGGTTGATTCTTAAGTTGTTGTTTGCGTAATTGGAGTCCTTGACTAACCTTTTAGTGGAGAATTAGAAATGCCTACCAGTTTGTGTTACACTTGAATGGAGAATGGTGAAAATTGAGATTTGATGCCAAATCTTATATTGATTTACAGGGAAAAAGCTAAGTGCAATCTCAAGTGTCCTAACTGCATTATCTAGCACACCCTCAATAAAGCTCAATTAATACACGGTTGTCATTATAAGTATTGTACTAGCGAGCAAGCAAATGAATGTAACTCTGTATTGGAGTTGGAATCAAGTCACAAAATTTAATAATATATTGATATAAATATTAATATCTGTTAAAATTTTTATGTGGGCTGATATTAATTATGGGTTAATTTTAATTATTTATAAAACGGACTGAATAATATAATTTATTGTTTTGGGGTAAGCCCAATTAAAATGTGATCAATGAAGTTATGGCTTGTGACATTTTTTGTAGGCCGATATGGAAGACGGTCAGTGTAGGCCTATTTTAACATGGACATGTGATGGGTGACCTTGTTAAAATTATTATAAATAGGCTAGGTCCCTTCTCCTGCTTTCATAACAGAAAACCCTAGTTGCTACACCCATTGTAGCCGTCTTCGAAAAGGTCAAGAAGAGAAAGATCTAGCTTTTGCTTTTCAACCGTTCTGACAAATTTTTTAAGTGGTTTATTTCAGCTTTCGTAATTATGGCTTAAAACAATTTGGGATTCAACGCGGAGACATGTACACAATTTTGTTTCCGCTTACTGATGAATGGTGTTCTAAATTCATGTATTAGATCCTGAATTAAATTCTTACACTACAAAGAGGTTTTCAAATTGTAGAAAATCTTACGCTAAACAAAGGTTAGTTCAAAAATACATATAAACATCATACTTCAAATAATTGCAACTCGAAGAAATTTTGACCAACTCTAAAACTCGAAAACGTGTTGACCAACTCTGGAATCAATTGATGCGAATCTTGAAATAATACACCCTAAAAGCCAGCTAAAAGATTAGAGAGCAGAAAGTCCATATAAACCACATATCAAAATCTGATACCTTGTGATATCTTGCAACTAGGATCGTAGCACATCCAAACTCAAACAACAAATAAAACTTACTTGAAAATTTTTTTCACCTAAATGTTTTCCCGTTACAACCAACTAAAAAAGATAGAGATTGGATTGAAGAATAACAAAACTTTTCAATGCCCATACAGGTGAAGAAAAGTACTGGTTGGATCCTTGCTTGTCGAAAGAGCTTAATGATGGGCCCTCCAAAGGGTTTGGGATGAGATCCAAGTCTTTTGGAAGCTAATAAAAGGAATAAAGTAAAAAAAGTTCAAGTTTCTACATTTTAATTTGGTTTAAACTTCATATTTTATTTGGCTTATTTGATTATGTATTATAAGTATCTGTGGTTGTTCTATTGTGTGTCTTCTTGACACTGTTATTTGTTCTTCTTTGATGATTTTCATGGTCGAGTACATCAAGAATTATGTATGAGAGTACGCTTGGGATTTAGTTTTGCAAGTGGGCTTCATATATTTTCATTTCTTCTTGCTCAATGTCTTAATTCATTTTTAGTTTATGCTTCTAGATTTTCATTTGGTTGATGATGAATAATAATTAATGACTTGAGATGAATTAGATGCGTCATTCATGGACTAACTTGAGGGAGAAAGCAAGACACGAGGTTTCCTTTAAATATATATATATATATATATATATATATATATATATATATATATATATATATTTAGATTATTCTCACACAAAAGTGTGTTCGTTGATATTTTCACCTACGTACCTCTACATTGATGCCAAGCAAACTTGTTGCCATCTCTTAAATAGTTTCTTTCATGTTTTTGTGTAAGTTATATTAATTATGGTTGCAAGATAGGACCAAAAGACTGAGAGCTCTCTTTCTTTTGTTAGAATGAGGCATTGCATGTTCGTAGCTCTTCATCCCATGACCGTGGCGTATTGTCTCCAGAATTTGTTCCCAAAAGTAAATGTTAAAGCGCTAACAAAAATTTCAACTTATCGGCAATTTCTTCAAACAATGGAGAAGTGTGAGCTCATTAGTATTCTAATATAAGATTCCTCAAAAATTCTCTTTGCAAAGGTTTTTTTAGGTATGAGCATCTTTTTTTTTTTAATTATTTCTTTTCAGATCATTAATTCTTTGAATTGAATGAATATAAATCTAGGTTAATTCAAGTTTTTTTTTTAATCTTAATTCAATTTATTTGATTGATTACAATTTAGCACAAATATATTTGTTGTTCTCGCAAGACTAGTGCACTGCCAATTGCTGTGTACAGCGGCCTGCATGGTTTTACCAGTGCTTGTTGCAACCTCTTTTGTTCTTGCATCTATTTTAATATTATTTTTTGTTTGGTGCAACGTTTGTTGTTGCAGGACTATGGCTATGTTATTTAGTGCAAAACGAGAATCGATAGAAGTGCCATGTTTTTTTAATATATATTATTAAAGAATAAATTGGAGAAAGGCACATAGTTAATGCGATCTAATGTATGGTACTAGTTCTCACAAAGCATTTAATAGAAAGCAAAATATGACGCTCCCAAGCCTTGACAAAATTTCTCAACTCAAATTAAGGGGACAAAACGTATGATTAAAAAGAAATGATGTTTCTAAAAGTAAGGGGTACGCTGATATGATATATCTAAAAAATTACGGATGATTAATGTTCTAAATGATAAGGGGACAATTGATGTCCCTAGAAGATTGAGGATGGCTAATTTTTCCAAAAATAAGGGGACGATGTCTCTAAAATAATAAAGATGATTGATGTCTCTAAAATCATGGGACAATTGTTGTCTCCAAAAATAAAGAGACAACATTTATCTCCGAAAATTAGAGATATAATTTGTCTTCATTTATGAGAATGATCTTCTATTAAATTTCTCCTCTAGCTTTGAGGACGAAAGCTATAGGAATGATGACTTATCTACTAAATTATGGGAGACGATTTTTCAAATTTAAGGGGACTGAACCTTTTTGCGGTTTTAGAGGACCCTGAACAAGAAGAGGCAAAGATGCCAAATATGAAGACTGCGGAATCAGACCCTCCCTTTAAACAATAAATTTTGTAGTGCTTCCACATTATGAAACCCATCCCATGCCATGAATTTGTTCTTATAATCAGAATTTTTCATATACATATCAAATTTTTTATGGTGGAACATCATGGCCATGGGAAAAAGAATCCATGGTCATGGAAAGAAAACCACAATTATAATCATGACCCATGTAGTCCTTCCCACACCATGGACTAGAAAACCACAATAAAGTATTTTGATTCAGGGACTCTGGCTCTTTCCAGGCATATATTGAAACATGATTATTTCGATGCTCGCTCTCAAACCCTATATTCGCTTTTTGAGCCTTTCCATCACCCCAAACTAAAATAATCCAAAGAAAAAACTATAACAAGTTTAGATTACGTTCCTAAATCTCATTTCCATCAAGATCCAAAGATTTGACTTGTGTTTCGAAGCTTGACATTTCTCCTCCGTTCAAGCTCAAAGTGCTCTCAATTAGGTAAATGGGTGCATTTTATCTTGTTTTCTGGTAACATTTTACTATTTTTGGCCTCCAAGCCTAAAAATCGTGTATGGACCATACAACTGAAAAATTGATCTTCAATTTGAGCGAGTGTGTGTAATGAGTAACATCATTGTGCGTTTTGTCCAGCTGGAACGTGTAATGAGCCTGTAATATAAATTGTTTGATCTCCATTACAGAGTACTGAAACTTCCCCTTCTAAGCAATGACTTGAGCAATAACTTGAACTGGAAATTGCAATGGATGTAATCAAAACCCAACATGAGCTTTGTTAAGTATTCTTTTATATATTATTGTTGTTTCAAAGAGCACTGAAAAAAAAAAAGAAGAATAAGGACAAAAATCCAAGGGTCAACCAACGCCTTGCCGATCCAAGGGAAAACAATTGAACAAATCTTTTTATTCTAAGGCAATCTTTTATTCATCAGATAACGCAAGCAAATGGCAAGTCCGGGCCAGGGAACTCAAGACAGTAATCTGCAAGTTTCCTAGCACTGAATCTTATGCAAGTATAGGACACATACTAACAGGTAAAATCCTGTAAAAATTGTCCTTGACAACTTTTGTCTCAGACACCAGTGCCTAAGTAACTAAAAGTCCTTGGCAACTTAACATATTTTTATGAGTTACATGATCATCTTTTCCCTCCTTTTTCACTACACTTTTTATACGTGATAACCTGGTGAAATCAAGCATCCATTTTTATTCTGGTCAGTTTTCTAATTGAGATATGATGCTGACAAAAATCCGGTACCCTTGGCACATATCAGAAAGCAAGCAGTACTCATTCTTGGCATGGTATGTAGCCATTAAACCTGCATACATATGCAGAAAGCATAGAACATATATCATACTCGACCAAAAAGAAATACACGAACAGAAATACGGAACACAACTTTAAAAATTTGATACATGAATAGAAATACAATTGTACACGAGATATTACACAAGTCCTAACAGCCGATAAAGTGACTCTGGAAAAAAGCTGATCAAGAAATCAGAAATTTAAATAGTAGACATGGATTTCAACCAAACAAAAGCCACAAGCCAAATGTTTCCAGACCTCAACATTTAAGCAGAAATACCTCCAGGCATAAAACAGATCATACTTCTACCTACCAAAAATCAGTATGCCCCAACTTCATAACTATGAATGCATATCCTTAGAGTTTGTGGACAAGAAACTAAATTGGCAAAACAAATAGATGGCACGTGTCCTAACTAGAACCAGCTCCATAAGCAATGCGCTCATGTCCATTCAGATTGCCAACTCCATGTGTAATGGGTCTGTTCCAAAAGTATATCATTTAGGAATCAATAGTTTTTGTCAAGGCAATAAGATCACTCCCAAAATTAATATGTAGGAGCACTCATCTTTTCTGTCACACATCAGCCTTTCAGACCTACGAGAATAAAAAGGAACCTATGACTGAGAAATCATGATAAAATTTCTTTCTAAAACAGAGGATGTTATATTCGAACAATTGCTAGTAGCACCACTTATCATCTTCTCAAAGAATCCCGCTGACAGAAATACTAGGGTAAATTTCCTTCCTTTTAATTTATCAGAGGAAAAACTTACTTGCTTAGTTGGCAGTGCATTAAGAACATCAGCATGAAAGGTGTAGCTATCTCACTGACGGAAATAATATAGAAAAGTTGCTAACCATCGCCACACTGACCCTAACAGTTATTGCAACGAAAGCTAATTGGAACTTGAATGCATTGATACTTCTGTTATTACACACTTGCCTTGTTCATCACACCTCAAATCTCAGCATGCCTGCACATTTTAATTCAATTTTGCAAAATTCCAAAATTTGAGCCTTAAGCTACATGTTCCTTCTTTATTTTTATTTTTTTTTCAAATTGAGATCAACCAGATTTCTGATACTTGTTTCTTTTGATTGACAAGGACTAATGACCATTGAAATATAGTTTTGGACACTAGCATTTAAAACAACAATTATGAACCATAAAAAATTAAGTGACCCTAATAATTTTGCGATAAATGGATGAATGATCATTCATTCAGCCAGTTTCAACTCACTCGAACATGACCTTGCAGCTACAATGGTAAATAACATCATAAATAAACTTTAAAAATAAGACCCAATGAGAAGCTTTGGAAAGGGATCCACTGATCTCTGGGCCTTTAGAAGGCATTTCCCTAATGACATTATTGAAGTTGGTCCACATTATTTCACCTCATTCGAATGACATCCCACAATCTTTAACTCAAATCTCTACCTGAACCCAAACTGCCAAGTAAAATAGGAAGAGGTTATTGATCGTCATATTCTGAACTTGCATTGAACTAAACACGTTTGGATTTGATTGGGTAACAACTCGACGAGAACATGCAAAAGAGAAAAGTTAACTAAAAAGACTAAAAGACATGGTGCTCATGTCAAGATTCTTTCTAGTTCTGGCATCTACTCTTTACAACTTCACACAGAAAGTAGTCCACCTATGCAGTTCAGTTGTGCTCTTGTCAGTCGAAATAATGATTATGAGTCTCGGCAATCACATTCCAGATTGGTAACAAAGGAAGGTGATAAAACGGTTTTGAGACTCGAGCATAGGATTCAGGAGAAATTGTGTTATTATTGCCATAAGCTAGGATGTATGAAGCGTGATTATAGAAAGTTTCAAAACAAAACTCAGAAAACTCACTCGGCCCACATTGCATCCACTAATAATGCATCTCTTCTAATCTCTGTAGATGAATTTGCGAAGTTTTATCAGTACCAAGAATCATTGAAGTCTTCATCTACTCCAATCACTGCTATTGCCAATTTAGTTAAACCCAATGCATGTCTTATTTTCTCATCCTCCAAATGGATCATTAATTCAAGTGCCACAGATCATATGACAAGCAATTCCAGTCTCTTTTCAACTTATCAAACACATATTTCCACTTCTAATGTTACTTTAGCAGACGTGTTACTCATCCTGTGTTCTCTTTGCTTCCTCTATTATTTGTCCTACATTTATCTCAATTGTCCTTTAATTTTGTCTTATATGCCAACTTCCTCACGCTCTTAACTGCTGCATCTCATTCTTTCCTGATTATTGCTTCTTTCAAGATGTTATGATGAAGAAGATTATTGGTAAAGAGCATGAGGTCTCTACATTCTTGACACCCAGATACCAAAATCTATTCTGGTGTCAAATCCCCTTTCGAGGTGCATTGTAGGTTGAGCCATCCCTCTCTTTGCTCAAGAAGCTTTGTCCACAGTTTAGTAGGGTGTCTTCATTAGATTGTAGTCCTGTCAGTTTGCCAAACACCATCGTCTTCGTTTTAGTCCAAGAGTCAATAAAATGCTAGTTCTCCTTTTAAATGAGTTCATTCTGATGTTTGGGGTCATTGTCCGATCCTATCTAAAACTAAATTTAAATATTTTGTTACTTTTATTGATGATGATTACTCTTGTGTGACTTGATTATATTTAATGAAAAATGATTTTGTTATTTTTTTCCATTTTTGTGCATTTTGTGTTGAGATCAAAACTCATTTTGATATTTTTGTCCATATATTGCAAAGTGATAATGTCAAATAATATTTGTCAGTATCATTTCAAACTTAAATGATTCAAAACGATATCCTTCATCAAATTTCTTGCATTGATACTCCATCTCAAATGGGGTAGCAAATGGAGGAACACACATCTTATTGAAACCGCAGGAGCCCTATTATTCCAAATGAATGTTCTTAAAACTTTAGGGGCCGATGCAGTTTTAACAGCATGTTTTTTGGTTAATCGTATGCCTTCATCTGTTCTTCATGATGAGACACTATAAAGGGTAAGGGGGAGTATGGGAAGAAAGGCACTACTATTGCCTTGAGTATGAAGAAAGTTACCTATTCAGTTCAATGGTGCTCTTTCCTGTCAAGCCTCCCATTCACCAAGTGTACTCCAAATGACAATACCCTCCTAATTCATGTCCTGCACCAGCTCCATCGTCATTAGATCTAGTCTCGAGAGATGATCTTCCTTTACGCAGAGGTAAACGTCAATGTACTTATCATGTTTCTTCTTTTGTTTCTTATCACCATTTGTCACCTTCTTTTCCTTCTTTTATTGCATCTCTTGACTCTATCTCTATTCCCAAAATTGTTCATGAAGCCTGACATAATGCAATGATAAAGGAAATGAATGTTTTGGATGGCAATGGCACTTAGAACTTGGTCAATTTACCATCAAGGAAATAGGAGATTGGATGCAAATGATTGTTCACGATTAAGGTAAATCCTAATGGGTCAATTGCTAGACTGAAAACCCATCTTGTGGCTAAGGGATATACTCAAACCTATGGAATGGATTATTCTGACACTTTTTCTCTTATAGCTTAATTGACATTGGTCAGATTGTTTATTTCTATGGCAGCTACTCATTTGTGTGAGCTAGATATCAAGAATATTTTTCTTCATGGTGATCTTAAGGAGGAGGTTTATATGGAGCAACCTCCTGGATTTGTTGCTCAGGGGTATGGGAAGTCTATCACCTGCGCAAATCTATGTATGGTTTGAAATAGTCTTCGTGCTTGGTTTAGAAAATTTAGTCAAGCTGTTGAGAAGTTTGGTATGATGATAAGTAAGTTTGACCATTCTGTTTTCTACAAACAATCTAAAGTTGGCATCATTCTTTTAGTTGTGTATATGGATGATATTGTCATTACTGGAAGTGATACTACGGGACTTTCATCTGTCAAGTCCTTTCTTCACACTCACTTTCACACAAAAGACTTAAGAATGCTATAATATTTCTTGGGTGTTGAAGTCACAAGGAGTAAAACAGATATCTTTCTATCTCAAAGAAAATATGTGCTAGACTTATTAACTGAGACAAGAAAATTGGAGGCAAAGCCATGTAGTGCTCCAATGATTTCTATTGTGCAACTTACAAAAGACGGTGAACTATTTGGGGATCCTAAGAAATATAGAAGATTTGTTGGGAAGTTGAATTATCTTATAGTGATTCATCCAAATATTGCATATTCTATCAATGTTATTAGTCAGTTTATGTCATCCCTGATAGTTCATCATTGGGCAGTGTTAGAACAGATTTTGTTTTACTTGAAAGGGGCACTTGGACATGATATCTTGTATGCAAATCAAAGACACACTCATATTGAATGTTTCTCAAATGCAGATTGGGCAGGATCTAAGGTGGATACAAGATCCAAATTAGGCTATTGTGTCTTTCTTGGAGGAAATTTGATCTCATGAAAGAGTCAAAAGCAAAATGTTGTGTGACAATCGAGCGTCGAATCTTAATATAGGGCTATGGCAAAGTCTGTGTGAAATACTATAAATATATAAACTCTTGACTAAAGTAGGTCTTAAAACTTCAGTACCAGCAAAATTGTGGTGTGATAACCAAGTTCCCCTTCATATTGCATCTAATCTCGTGTTCCATGAAAGAACTAAGCACATTGAAATTGCTTGTCATTTTGTCTGTGAGAAAATACAGCAAGATTTGATGTCCACAAGGCATGTGAAGACTAGAGACCAACTAGGGGATATTTACACAAAAACTCTAAATGGAGTTCGAGTTGATTATCTTTGTAACAAGTTAGGCATGATTAATATTTATGTTTCAGCTTGAGAGTGTTATAAGAAGTAATTACAGGATGTAAATAATATAGAAAGTATTTATAGAGAGATCATAATAAGTAGTAGACCTTCCTAATTGAGAGAGCTTAATTATAAGGATCCTAATTAGTAATAGACCTTCCTAAATTAGTATCTTGTAGTTTGTTATATATTTGTAACAGATTTCTCTATGAAAATAAAAGAGAAAATACTTCTTCTCACCTTTGATTACAGGTATCAACAACTCCTTTGGATCCAAAATCTCAATTAACTCTAAAGTAAAATATATTATGTTATAAGATTTGAGATGTGATTATGCAACTTAGTACTCAATTTACATTCAGCAATATTGAATATTTTTAACCATAGTCAATTGAAATTTTTTGGACTAAGGTTGATTATTATGATATGACTTCACTTAGAATTGCAAATCTACTATAAATTATAATGTGTATAATTGGTAATTTTTAATATAACATCCAAATAGGTCATTACGCAAAAAAAAAAAAAAAACAAGGCCGAAAAAAGCGGACAAAAGAAAGGTCTCTTCATATTCATGTGTAATGCAGACACAGAAATTCCAGAAAATTCAAGTTTAAACAGACCAGAACTTCAAAATTATGGACTATATTTTGCATAGAATTTATTTGAAAACTATCTAGTCTTTATAGAGTCTTATTCATCCATCTACTTAAGTAAATTAGTAGCTGGTTTGTGCTTTACATCCCAGGGGCAAACTTAAAATTTACAGCTCTGCTGGAAAATTTTTCCAAATTTGTTTAGGAATATTTATGTTTGTTTGAGCCTTTGTTGGCTGGTTTAGGTTAATGTTAGCTCCTTTTTAGTTTTCTTAGAAAATTCAGATCCTTTTAAGATAGTGAATATTTGAAGTTCCTTGTCCCAGTGATTTAGGATTAGTTTTTAGTCTATACTAGTAATCAAACCTGCACGTTGTTGCGTGCTTGGCAAGATCTTTTTATTCAAAATATTCGGATGATATTGTAAAGTGTTTCAAATTAATTATTATATATTTGTCATTTGATGCTTGAAAATACTTGAAATAATAATTGCAAAACTTAAAAAGTTGGTCTATGAAACGGCCAAAGTACGGAGTTTGTGATAGAATTGTAAAGTTTTAGGCGCAAAGAAAAGATATTGTTTTCAAAATGGGCCTTTTTTTCACCTTTAGTCAATTATGTGAGGAAGGGGAAAAGAACTTTTCTCACATTTCTTCTATACATTCTGAATTTGCAACATAGTTAATCTTGTTTGAGCGAACCTTCAATCTCTATTGACAGGTTCCAAAAGTTATGGAGGCAAGAAGAATGAACCACGGAAATGAAAGTGATTGAAACCATGGACTAGTGCATCTGGACTAAAATAGACTGCTATTGTAAGCATAAACATACAATTCCACTCCCAAAAGTTCTTTCAAATACCAATTTTAGTCATTGGAAGCTTGGAACCCTACAATAAGATTTGAAAATGAAGAGTAAAATGAAAAGAGAAAAAAGGAAAGAAAGAAAATGTTAGCAATTATATCATACCGTAGCCTGCAGTTTGAACATCAAAACCTTCATCCTACAAAACCCAGAGGGCACATTAACTGATTGAATTAGAACATGTGTCTCCATATCCCAGCACATACATCAAGAAGAAGAAGAAGAAATGCTAACAGGTAAATAAAGAAAAGAATTGTCTTATTTGCAACTCTTGAATCAGTGGCAAACTCCCAGTGATTGAATATGGTTTTACATAACCAACGACCTTCTCAGTAGCCTTACATAGACAAGAAAGCCATGAGAATCAAGATCACATGCAACTCCAGATGTTGCCTCTTCAAATGTCACAGTTATGCTACAAGAGAAACAAAAAGAAATAAATAAACACGCGCACGCGCGCACACATAACTTGAGAAAAAGATTAAAAAGATCAATGACACTAATACATCTAAACATAGTCCTTTTAAATAAATGGATTATGTTTATGTCTAAAAAATATATATATAGTGTTTTCAAAATTGAGTGAGCTATATAAAAGCCACACCTTCCTCTTAAGTTTTCTTCAGGTAGGACATATTTTGAAACTGGAGCTCTTGCATCTTGTTTCTCTCTGTTCTCATTTATGTCATGCACATATTCTTGTAGCTTGCTCTTCACATCTGCTACGCTGCAATATGTTGAAATATTGGTGATGAGAAGCTAACACCTACAAAACACACACATAACTTGAGAAAAATATTAAAATTTAGATCAATGACACTAATACATCTAAACATAGTCCTTTTAAATAAATGGATTATGTTTATGTCTAAAAAAAATATATATAGTGTTTTCAAAATTGAGTGAGCTATATAAAAGCCACACCTTCCTCTTAAGTTTTCTTCAGGTAGGACATATTTTGAAACTGGAGCTCTTGTATCTTGTTTCTCTATGTTCTCATTTATGTCATGCACATATTCTTGTAGCTTGCTCTTCTCATCTGCTACGCTGCAATATGTTGAAATATTGGTGATGAGAAGCTAACACCTACAAAACGATGAATTTCCCACAACAAAGTTAATCCAGATCACAATTTCAAGCCATCTTTCCAGTCAGTCATAAGATTCTATGATTCACAGAAGAAATGTGCTTACTTGTAGAAGGGAGTTAACCTGCAACAAAAGAAAACAATGGTGAGACTTCTTTGTTATATTAGCTCTATATAAAAACATCTTCACAATATTCAAACCTGACGTCTCCTGAAATTGTACACTCAGTAGGAATTTGGTTGATCCCACCCCCAGGATCTGCCACAAGGAAGATGGACTTCAGAAATAAAGCATTTTCTTTCACATTAACTTATCAATTGTATAAATAAAAACTTACAACTCCATTGAGTTGGTTTCATTGTTGATGGTGTTGCAAATCTATAGACCTGCTCTTGTGGATGGAGGGGAAAGTCATTATAAAATCGTGTCTGTATGACTTTAAGTGCTTCCATGCCCAGTTCCAAGGATTTACAGCCTGCAAGCAATCCAAATATCTTTTTCATAAACCATTAGAAGAATATTTAAGTTAATTTCTCAACTTTCAAATCATCAGTTCATAAGAAAAGCTATGATAGAAAACATACACAGGGTTGCTCATTATAATTCTCACCTATAATTAGAGGTCTTTAAAGTCAAACTACAAAATTAGACAATAGAATCATAAGAGTCCAGAAAGCACCAAACATACAGAGATAGAGAATTTCCTAAATGTGGTTTTATGTCAAAATAAATGCCATTGCGAATCAAAAGAAAATCAAACTGTTGTTCTTTTCTTAAACTGCTCTTCAATGCCAATGATAATACAAATATTCGAGAGCTAAGATCCATTGACCATAAGCAAGGTTTTCAGACCATGCACCGCGAATCTGGTCGGGCCATAAAACTCAGGAACTGATCAAGATGCCAAGATGGGTAGGGCGACCATTATTTGGTTTGAACCAAAAAAAAAAAAAAAAGACACGTGTTTCTAAAAATCCAGTTGGTTGGTTTTGGATTTTAAATATTTCAGTTTTCAGTTCAGTTTTGCTCAACTGGATAAACAAATTAAGCTGAATTATTAATTTAATAATATATTTAATTATTTTTATTAATTATTACTTATATCATATTATGCAAATAATATATAATATATATTTGAAATATATATATATACTTTGGAACAATAATATATATTTTTTAATGTCTATATCTATCGATATAATATATAAAAGCAAGGATGTAGGATAAAGTTTTTGAATAGATTAAAACGTCATTGACTTAAATGTTAGTTCAGTAAATTTATTTATTATAATACATTTATTTATTTATTATTTTAAAATTAAAAAATAAAAAGTTATTATCGTAGACAACTTCTGGAGACTTTCTTCTAGAAAATAACTATTATCCTTAACATAAAAATTAAATAAAAAAATCAAATGGAAGGAGCTATTATAGAATCTTTTCTTCCTAAGGTAACTCCTCTACAAAGATTCTTTCATATAAGCTTTGTATTTCCCAAAATCCAGAAATTATCATTCATCTTTTTTCTAAAATTTCAACCCTAACTTTTACTTTTTATATTTCATGGCCATGACACCACCATAAAATCAAAAAAAAATTACCAAAAATGAATTTATCATGTTGAATTATACTCCATAATTTTCATTGTGATCATTTTAAGATTACTAAAAATAATAATTTTTTTATAAACCACAAAATATGTCAAAAATATTTGACATATCAATCAATTTATAACCTATATATCCTAATTATTTATAATTAATTAAGGGTATCTGCAACACAAGCAAAATTCTCTTGGTTTCTATTTCTATTTTTGTAAGGTGCAAACCTACAAGGATTACCATGCTTATGTTCAAGCCTAAAAGGATTACCATGCTAATTAATATGTATAATTTTGCATTCCTATTTAACACTTGCATAAATAAAAGTAAAGTTGTAGAACCTTATTACAATATAACAAGAGATCTTGAATTAATTTTTATGTTCAAGAGATATTGAATTAATTTTTATGTTCATATTTAACTTTTTTGAGAAGTTTTGATATTGACCATTAGAATTGAATTTCTCATACTTTACACTACTTCCTTTTGCTACAGCATATGAACACATAAAATAAATCAATATCATTGTTTAATTTATAATTAAATCACAATATGACAAATGCAAAGTAAGGTTTAATTTAAAAATTCAAGACAGGTACAAAAAAATAAGAACTTTCAAATCATAGCATCAAGAAATATGTGATCAAATAAAATATTTTATATGTTAATGTAAAAAAATAAGAATTTTCAAATCATAGCATCAAGAAACATGGGATGAAAAAAATATTTTATATGTTAATGTAATTTTCCATAAGTTCAAATATATAGAATTTAAGGAAATAATAGTTTTTCATTTACTACTTTTATTAAGAAATTATAATTGATTTGATAAGATTCTAAATAACCGCACAAATAAACTCATTGTAAACTAACTAACAAGTAACAAGTTGTTATTCATTGTTAAGGCGATGATAAGATGATGTTTCAAATGTTCGAAAGAAAGGAAACCAAAAAAGAAAATTGGAGACAAGTTAAAAGATAAAATTGACAAAAAAAATTAAGAAAAGCCATTACGATTTTATTATAAATAAGGAAAAAATGTGACACGAATGGAAAGGTGAAATATAAAAGCCAAAGGTAGATGACCTTCAGCTAAGTCGAAAGAGTTGCAAAGGAATCATAGATAAACTATTTTTTTAATCTAACTAATTAATATATTTTGGCAAAAAAAATATATGTCCACTTTTTATAAAATTTAAACTACATTACTATATTCATGGTTCCTATATTAGTTTGGCTTTATAATGTATACAAGTTCCAATTTTAGTTTAAAAAGATAAGAATATATTCTATTTTAATTTGGATTAATAATATTCACATGCTTGCAACTACATATTGTTAGGATATATCTACGCACATATATTATTGTTATAATTTGTATACATACATACATATATATATATATATGCTTGGTAAGTTTGACTCATCATTTTACAATTCTTGATTTTTTATGTAATTACTTTCTTTTTTTTTTTTATGACATTTATCCAAAAATTATTGAATTATGATTTAAGTTTAATTATTTAATTGTTATTTTGTTTGGTACATATATAATTAATGAGTTATCACATGTCGCACACGTGCTATTATATATATATATATATATATATATATATATATATATATATATATATATATATATATATATATATATATAATCTTAAAAGTACAATCTTTTTTAAAAGCCAATAGACAAAATCAAATCAAACCGAAAAAATTTTGATTCTCATTCTCTTTCAATTCAGCTTTCTTTTATACATGTTTGTTTGCTTGAGGCAATACTTGGATTATTCAAAAAGGCTAAGTTAAAACTTTCAAAGAATGGTGTTTCATCACCTCCCACATAATGGCCAATGCCTTAGGTACTTTGGTTTTTATTTGGGTTGGACCTGAGTGGATGCTGATGAAACCTTTGGTCACACTAAGTCTAAGACACGATGTTATGCCAATGAAAAGGTGATGTAGATGACAATAAAGAACTATCCGTGGAATTATGATGTATAGAGGTATTTGAAGAGTGGTGAATACCTTTAGGGGGGGGACAAAGAAAGACACGAACGTTATTTGAAGACTAGCATCAAAGTTCATGTTTTATGATGGGATGGTGTACAAGTAAATGCTAAAAGGATTTCATTTAAGGCGCTTAATGGAAGAAGAGGCTAGCATGGTCATAAAAGACGTGCATGTAAGGGTATGTGGTTCCCACATAAATGGAATGGTTTTGGCTAAAGAAATATTGATAATGGGATATTACTAGATAATTATAGAGGAAGATTGTATCCAAATGGCAAAAAGATATCACAAGTGCCAAGTTTATGGTAACCTTAATCATTTATAGCTTGTAGAATTGCAAAATCTGACTTTGCCTTGGTCATTTATAATATGGGGTTATTAATGTGATTAAAGTAATCAAATCAACTTTTGAAAGAGGCATAAGTAAATCATAGTAGTAGTTGATTACTTCCCAAAGCAAGTGGAAGCTTAGGTCTTTGAACAGTTGGGGGACAAAACCAAAGGCCCAGTTTGTAGAAAAGAACCTTATCTATTGTTATTTTGTGCTACATCACATTATAATGAATAATGGGGGTACACTTTTATGCTAAGTTTAGAACAATCCTAGAGAAGTATGGAGTGACTCATCATAAGTCATCACTATATAGGTCGTAAGCAAAGAGTGTAGTTGTGGTAACCAATAAGAATATCAAAAACATCCTCGCTAAAATGATTGCAATCTATAAGCACTGCTTGAAAAAGTTATCCTTCACCCTGTGGGGATACCAGACTACTATTAGAACATCGATGGTAATGACACCATACTCTTTAGTATATGAAATGAAGGCGATGTTTCCAGTATAAATGAAGATGAAATCCCTTCAAGTGTTGGTTGAAATTAAGATTCTTAAGTATCTGTGGGTCAGAAGTTGATATAACTAGTTGTTCTCTTGGATGAAAGAGACTGAAAAGCCCTATTCCTTATACAATTATACTAGGTTA
This sequence comes from Omphalea diandra, assembly GCA_949677035.1. NCBI lineage: Eukaryota > Viridiplantae > Streptophyta > Magnoliopsida > Malpighiales > Euphorbiaceae > Omphalea > Omphalea diandra. The sequence goes on from CATIWR010153098.1 coordinate 27,775, forward strand.
GGCTGGCACATACCTTCAACAAAAGTTTTAATACAATCACAATAAAGGTTGGTGACATTGTGTTGAAGGCAATACAGTCATAAACTCAGGATCCTAAGGGAAATTCAAATTGAATTGGAAATTTTCCTATGTGGTCAAGTAGATATATTTAGATGGTGTTGTGAAGCTATTGCACATGAATGGGAAGGAGTTCTCTGAACCAGTAAACATGAATAGGTTGAAGAAGTACTTCATGTGAGGAAATGACAAAAATAAATGAGCTCGCTAAGTCAAAAACCTGAAAGGGCATCTTAAACAAAAATAAGGACAAAAACCAAAAAAAAAAAAGAAAAGAGAAGAAGGAAAAAGCTTGCTAAGTCAAAAACTCGAGAGAGCAACTTAAACAAAAATTAAGGCATAAAAAGAAAAATAATAAATAATAAATAAAGCAAAAAAGTCAGAGAATGTGAATGACCACTAGGAAAATGACAACACAACATCAAAGGGTACTATAAAAAAAAAAGTCGATGGCAAAAGGAGAAGGAATGAAGAATAAGGAGCCAACATGTCAAATACAATGATTGAGACGATTAGATGATTTAGTGTGCCATTATTAAAAGTGGTGATCATGCATGTAATTAATATGAAATATGCAATTGTAATGATTCATGACCAACACAATATCAAAAGAAAATGCATTTGCATAATGAAAGTAATCCTCATCAAATATTTCTTTTAACTAAATGAAATACAAGAAATTCTTTCTCCACATGCTCATCGTTGTTATAGATGTTTTGATGAGACAAAAAAAGTCTTATGTCTCTAATTGTCATGCAACCAAGGCTTGAAATCAACATCATCAGAGATATAGACCTTAATAGACAAGAAGTGATAGATGTAACGATTAGCCCACGTGACCCCCACTTTACTTAGGAAATGCTAAATTAGGGGTCTTTTTGTGAAAAAAAGAAGAAAGCTCATTGTATCTTGTGTAGCCTTAAAATGGTGATGAACTCTAGCTAGGTCATAGATGGTACTGTACAACAGTGCTGAAATGATCACACACCCACTATAGGTCCTTATGGTGATTACAATCAATCTCCACCAGGGACAACTCCATTAGATAGTAGAGTTTGAAACATGAGACAACCACTAAGTACACTTTGTTCTAGTAGAAGTAGGTCTTGATAGATGACAGTTTGAGTGATGTTATGAGAAATATCATCAGACCTTCATAAAGCGAACCTCTAGTAAGCTCAGTTTTTCTTACAACCATATCTAAAACAATAAAATAAAAAAAAAGAGAAAAATAAAAGCTCATTAGGCTGAAAAACTAAAAGGGTGGTATAAGAAAAAATAAGCAGCCTAGTAGATTGAAAACTTGCAAGGACGATTCAAGCAAAAGTTAAGGCAAAAAATGAAAAATATAAAATATAAAAATGATAAATAATTGATGAATAAAGTAATAAAAGACTGCATAAATAACTCGTACTTGAAGCAATAGCGAACATCTAGTGAAAGATTCACTGACTCTTAATGACACTCTATTGAGACCTATGATGGTCTTACTAAGGATCATAAGAAGTGGAATCTTCCCTAACTCGATCTCCTCGATGAGTGGCAAAATTTGCAAATCAATCTCCTTGTCATCTCTTTACAGCAAAAATTCTCCCATCAAGACAATCGTTAAGATATAGGCTTGGGCAGCCCTAGCATGATCCTGCAAGAGGTATACAACAAGTAAAAGGGATGTGAGGATCTTCTCTTCTCTAAGTGTATGCGGTCACCTTATCATAGTGCAAGTCAAATAATTCCATCATTTTTCAAATATGCAGGTAATCCAAGCATGGTAATGTGATCCAGTCCATGCTAGTGATGTAATAGTAAAAAATGGTGACAAACTCCTTTAGAAAGAGACATATCTCAGTCTTATTAAGGTGAAAAGAGTGAGTGGTTGGATTCTATGAATCACAAGTTTCCCAAAGAAAATCATTGTTAAGTCGGACAAATGAAAGGTTATGAAGGGCTTTGAAACTCATCTAAGGAAGATTAGATCAATTTAGTGTGTGGAGACACTGCAAAATACTTTTAGTCATATTGGGAAGTGTGAAACTAGCAAATGTGGCATAAAGATCAAGAAGAAGGATTTTATAAAAGAGAGGGAAGGTGAATAGTGCTTGAGAACTATGAATAGTTAAGTTGGTTATACAAACATGTATTCATTTGTATGAAAAACTCATTAGTATGTACAAATACTTATTCTACAGTAGTCTCCTTTGTATATCGGGCATCAAACCTATTTAAAAGGGCACATATGTATGCAAATGGAAGGAATCTTTATAAAACTCATTCAAGATCACATATAAAGTATCAAAATAAAAAAGGATAAAAATGGCAAATTGATAAAATTAAGGCATTTCAACCTCGAAATACACTAAATCCCCTAAGTATCAAAAAGTGACATAAAAAAAAGGCCCAAAATATGCTTGATAACTTTTCCATATGTTCAAAATAACGCATTGAAGATGTCTTATAGTTCAAAAAATAGGAAAAGAAAATCCTAAGGCCTAGAGATATTGGAAAGGGGAGACTCCAGTTGGCTCAATTCTCATGTGCATAAACTAGAGAATTAATTCCATGTATAATGCTAATATGAATATATAATTATGAGATCTTAATTTTAATTTTTTAATTTAATTATTTTTGCATCTAATGTCATTCAAACATGCGCCTTGCATCTTATAACTAGGCCTTCAGACCCTTTAGCGCCTTAATGCACTTTGCAACTTTAACAATTATACTTCACACATTATTTTCATTTCTCTATAGATGACTAAAATCACCCTAAAATAGCATATGACATGGGTGGAATTCCCATAATTATCATTTCCCACTATTCCACTGATAGGCATGTGTCGAACTACAATTTTCTTTTTCCGTTGTTTAGAACCCAAATACGTCGATTTTTCATTTATTATCTCATATAGTTTTTTTCTTTAAATCCTCGCAAGTTTATTATCTCAGATTTTTTTTTTTCGGCATTTAAATCCTCACAAGACAAGTTAGCTACATAATTTTTCTGTAATATAATGCCATTTAGTCAAGGAAACTCAAGTCATAATTAAAATGTCGTAAAATTTGATGAACTAAAAGGCTATATGTTAATTGCTCCAATCTAACTAGATTGTTATTATGAGGTTAGTTATTGTTATTTTTTTTATTAAAAAATTTGGGCTCACAATTTTTCCTATACTATAATTTTACAAAATTAGTAAATACGTATAAAATTAGGTATCTCATTGCTCTCACTCATTCTAAACTTTCTCTAAGTTCTTTCCTTAATATATTTTATTAAATTCTTGTTTATTCTTGATTTTAGTGATTAGTTCATGGTAGTTGTCCAGCATTCAGACTGATTTTTCAGCATGAATCTAGATCACTTTTTCCATTACTATTCTGGTTACCATCTCCATCATTTAATACCCGAGATGAAAATGCGAAAAATGTGTTATCTGTTTAAGGCAAAACTTTTCCCCTAGAGTTGGTATACTACAGATAGTTTATTCCCTAGGTGTTGTTCAGGTTCACAAAACAGTTTTTCCCTTTATGAAACTTTGGAAAATAGTAAAAATAATTATAGAGTTTCTTGGATAGGAAAACCAGGTTTCCAAAGAAAAAAAAATTCTTTTTATCGGTAAAAGCAAATTCTAACCCTTTTTTTGTTTGGAAATTTTTCTAGGAAGAGAAACAAAAAGAATTTCCACAAGTAAACACACTATAAGGGTTTAATTTCATTTTCTCTTGGTAAGCTAATAAGAAAAACAATGTTTCTGTTATGCTAGGGCTTGAACAGATAAAATAATGATGACAGTGCTCAAACTTTCACCTAATTTCTATTGAAGTACTCAACCAGCTTTGCACAATCAAGTATCCAAACAAGCTCAAAACTTCTAACAAAAATTGTTAGTATGAATATTCAGACCTACTTGAGATCATTTGGCTAACCACACTTGATTAAAAACCATTCATCTATTTAATCAGTACTAAAGTTCAAGATCTCAAATAGAAATCCTTAAATTTTTTTTCATGATAAAAACTTTGGTACATAGTTTTAGAAAACGACCATTTGGTAACAGAATTTCAAGGCCCTGATACGCTTAGTTTCAATAGGTGATACAGCAATCATTGGAGATCAGTATACAGAACTAGGGTAATGAGTATTATGTGCGTTATGGATGCCTGCTAAAAAGAATAGTTGCTAATTTGCAGGAGGTTTTGAAAAAACATAGAAGTTGCTTGAGGGAAGGAGGAATTTGACTAGGTAAAGGAAGCTGTTGTCGTGTTGAGTCGATGAATTGCACCGACAAAACAGTTCTCTTACTTTTTTTTTTCCCTGTAATTATCAAAGATAGAGAGCACGGTCTACTCAGACTGTCACACAGGCAACGACTTTCACTTTCTAAAAATAAAGGAAGAAGGTCGCTATTCGGACAAGTCATACCATCATCCTTTTCCAACTCTGCTCTGGGACCTTGAACTTGTGATTGTTTACGAGACGGAAGAGTTTGATCTGGTAAAGGAAGCTATTGTCATGTCGAGAGGGTGAGATTCCACTGACAAAACAGTTCTCCATTTCTTTTTATTTTTTCCTTTCCATAATTATCAAGGAGAGATGCATTGCACTGACAAAGTAATGCACCAAGATTTTAGAGATACCAACAATAGTGCACCAGACTTCTTTTTTTTTTTTTTTTTTTTTTCTGTTAAATGTTATTGTTATGCTTGTGGTCATTTCAGACTAATTCAGCCGGTTCACTCTGAATCTGAATCACTTTTTCCATTACCATTACTGTGCCATTTACGTTATTTAAAACTCTGCCTTGGTAGAGTTTTGCTGCAATGCACATGGTCATGTCATCTCAAATCTACATTCTCTTAAAATTTCCTGTACAGGTGCTGTTTTCACCTTCCGATGAATGCATTCTTTATTTATCTTGTTTATGAATGCCAATCCTAATTTGCTATTAACTCTCTTTGGCTGATTTGATGCATACAAATAAGTTGGTCTGATTCTGCAATATTATCTTACAATTAATTTGATGCCTAATAACTTGATTGCTTAATATAGGCATAGCTTTGATATGCAGTATATTTGTGCTATTTATGTTATTTCTAACCTTCTAGAATGCTTGAACTCATGCACTTCAAAATTTAATAATCAGACAACTATTAAACCTAGTTTATCATAATCAACCTAAAATTAAATAAAGCACAATCACAAAATATCCAAACTAAAGTAAATACCATGGTTTGTACAAGCATGAAGCACCCTTTTCATTATATGAATGAACACCCATTATGCTTGTTTCAATTGCAGGATCCACATCCCATTTTGGGTGGTTTCTTTGCTTCAATTAAAAACTTTAAACTTAACAGTTTTATGCATCTAGCCATAGAGCCATAGGCTTAATAATAGCATCCTACCAAGCCTATCCGTGAATTAGCCAAAAAGACTCCTTAATAGAAGGCAATTCATTAATTAAAACATCTATCAGCTTTCTTCATTTTATTTGCAAAGTGGAACGCCGCCACCCACCTAAATATCTTTTGATTCTAATATGATAGCTTTACAAACCAAAAGGCAAAGCTCGCAAGCAAGCCTCATAAGCTGTAAAATGTTCAAGTTTAAAAAGTTTTGTAGTTGAAATATGACAATAGCAACGCATGCAATTTGTAAAGATGAATAAAGAAATCCTGGACAATTGAGATTGCAGATATACCATGTGTGGTAAACCACTGTGAAAAAGCTTCACTGTCACATGAAGTTTCCAAGGTATCATACCACCAATAACGATGCGAGGTTGTTTATCTGCTTTATCAATCCAGAATCTACAAATGCAAAATCACATTGATTCAGGATTGTGCTTCACATTTTAAGTATTCTACAAGATACTTCATGAAAGATAATCCTTGCTTTTTTTTCCCCTACAAGAAATGTGGATCGCTTACAAGGGACCTCCTTTCAACTTATTAAGCAGACCATCTTTGAGAAGAGCATCGACGCCAACCCCAGTTATGGTAGAATTCTCTCCATTAGCTATGAGGACTGCAACTACTGTTGATTTCAGTTGTGGCTTTGTCTCTGCCAACCTCTTCATGAGTTTAGTCACAAGGGCAACATGTCCTAAACAATCAGTAGTTCCACCGGCCACGGAGTTTATCCCCATCAATGCTCAACGAGAGTGGATCAAACCCCTATAAATATTGTCAGCAGAAATTTGATAAAAACATCAATATACCTCACAAATAGTGATTAATTACAAAAAGAATTTAGGAACCAATAACATAATATATCAAAAAAACATTTGCATAGCAGTTAACAAGATGAATAAGACAAGAAAGATAATTGACAAAGGAAGAGCTAAAGCCATAACAAAATTGGATAATAAGTTCTTATGGATAGTCCCAAAGTCCTAAAAAGAGAGGAAAAAAAGGCAAACCCAGTCCTCATGATTAGCAGTAACAATATCCATGTGCATCCCAACAAAAGACAAGATCTTCTCAGGATGAGTGCCTGGATACTCCACAATAAGATTGCCTCTGCCCGGAGAATAAGTGACATGATTCAGAATCAAAGGTCCTCCTCCAGAGGTGGTGCAGTACGGGAGGAGGGAATCCAATACATGAGTCACTACCTTGTGTTCCTCTGGGATCAGCTCTGGTAGATTGTTTTGGATATGGTTGGACTCTCGTATTATCTTTTTCAGATAAAAGAAATAAACGATTCCTTGTTCAGCTCTCCCAGGGTTTATTCGATGCCAGCCATTTTTCAAGACGCTTAATGCGTACGCTAATTTGTTATCGGAAAGAAGGATACCAAAAAATATAGTGTTTCTTTGCTGGAAAATAATAGTTGCAAGCGTTCAGCCATTTTTCAAGATTGCAACTTTTGTTAACAGAAAAAAGATACCAAAAAATATATAGTGTGTATTTGCTGCAAAAAAATAGTTGCAAGCATTTAGGGCTGCATGTCAAGCATTTCTAATAGTGAAATTTACCGTAAGAAACATCTTTGGCACGACAAAGAGTATTTTAAAAATTTTTAAAATATAAACTTTAATATTTATTTGATCTAATAAATATTAATATTTAATAAAAATATATAAAAAATTAAAATATTTTAATAATAATCAGAATAAAGGGTAAAATTTGTCTATGTACATATAAAGAATTAAATCAATTATCTACTCTAAAATTAAAAAAAAAAAAAATCAGAAAGTATATTAGAGATCATTTATTGGATTGACTTTTTGAAATAAATAATTTTGCTTAAATAAAAAGTCTATTAAAGATACTCTTAGACTCACTTAAAATAATTTTTCTATAAAAAATATTTTTTAAAAAATATATTTTTAATATTTAAAAATATAATAAATTATTAATTTATTTTAATTTATGAGATTATAACTAAATTCAGACTATAAATATTAATTATTTTTATTTTTGTTTATAATATAAAAATATATTAAAATAAAAAAAATTTGCAAATTTTATCTACTGCGGGTGATAATCACAACTAGCGAGAACTAGTAATAGGTGTGGAAACTTAAGATGACCATTAATAATAAATATATTAATGATATACATTTAGATGAGTTTATAAAAATTTAAAAAATGACTTCTATTTTTTAAAACAATAAGTTGTTTTCCTTAAAAATAACTTAATTTTTTGTTAACTAAAAAAATTTTTTCAGTTAAGTAATTTTTGTGAGTATGTCAAATATAAAAAATGTAAAAAATATTTTTCAAGAAATCATTGCTCACAAATGATATAGAGCCGAAATCTCCTCCCTTTTATAATTAAGGCTAACAAAATAGCAAAATTACCCAAATCATCCAAATTTTATTAATAAAATTAGTCTAAACTTCTTTTATCTAAAAATTAACACTCTTTTATCGGAAAAACAAATTTTTTTTAGACTCATGAATTTTAATTTTATCTTATTCAATGTTTTAATTCTTGCTTTTAAGAATTCAATTTATGATAAAGGAAAAGAGAAACAAACCAACAATAAGCAAGTGAGAGTCTCTTACTAGATTGTCAAGTGTCATCAAGCTAAGGATAATAAAAACAAGTTAAAGTGACTTGCTATGTGGCTAAAAAGACCCACATCCCACCTTGCAAGAACAATAAGCTAGAATTGGACTAGGTGGAATTTCATTAATTTAATCATCTCGCGTTGTTAGGACTAGTAGGAGAAATCACCAGTAGATAATTTTTGTATTCATTTGTGTGGCTACAATCTAAAGATGATTTTTAAAAATGCTTATGATTATTAATCCTTTAGATGTGGAGAATTGCTTTTGTTCGACATTATTAAAAGTTTTTTAAGGTGTTCAAGAAGATTTGAATCTCTTAGGGGTCAATGGACTCATTGATAAGCCTCGAAAGAATAGAATTATCTTCTTTTTTTTTTTTATGTTTATGCAGACATAGTATGAGATTAAAAATCTAAAGATATATTTTTTTTAAAATGCACTTGTTTCAAATAAATTTTAATACTTTAGATGTGAAGAATTGGTTTTGTTCAACATTATTAAAAATGCTTTAAGGTGTTTAAGAAGATTTGAACCTCTTAAAGGTCAATTGAAGAGTCAATAGGTCTCCAAAGAATAGAAATTATCATTCTTTTATTTTGTTCCCCATATTCTAGCATTTATGTTTATGTAAACATAGTATGGGCTTTAGGGCAAATCATATCCCTTATTTTCGAGAGATTTGATGGATTTAGTAGGAAAAAGCTATTATTTTGGCTATATGAACAAGGGCCAATCATTATTAGAGAACCCTAATTCCCCTCAACTAAATCATCTTCTTCTTCTCTTAACACCTAAGAACCCTAACCAACTAAAAAACTAAAATTTAAGAGAAAAAAAACAAATAAAAACAAGAGGAAAATAGAAAGAGAAGAAAAAATTATGTCTAAGTCATCTTTCACAATTTGCAACATATCTCCAAAGTGACCTAATATGTTACATTCTCCCATTTTAAAGCTAATTTCGGCCTATTTTTGTACATATTTCTTCATTTCTTGAACCCCAACCATAAAAACACAAATATCATGAAATAAGACATGAAAACATAATAAAATAATATAAGAACAATAATTAAACTCAAGAATAAAGGTTAATAATATGTATAAATTATACTTATCATAAGGAGAGGAGAAAAGCTAGGATTTTGGTGCATCTAATGATTTACGCATGCCCTTAACACATCAAGGAATATTTTGAGATCAAATATGAACCAAAATAGAAGCTACTTGAATCTTTAATGGATCAAAATCAAAGGAAAGAGAGCAAGAACACAAGTCTCAAAATTTGAGGGTGAATCCATTCAAAATTGGTACTTAGTTTTTTTTATATATTAGAGTTTATGCTTTTTTTTTTCCAGGTTTTAAAATTTTATTTTGCCCTAAGATTCCTTAGAATTGGTTGAAATTGAATTGTGTGTTTTTCTATTTATAGACAACTTATTTTTTAGGTATGTTATCATACCTATATAAGTATATTAACGTTCGCATTGGCATTCTTAAGTTTATGTGGATGTTGAGATTCAACAGCCTATTGTCTCATTGCCATTCAATTTTAAATAATGTTTAGGCTTTTTTTGCTTCTTCTTTTTCATCTTGTTGTCTTTTCTATTTTAGGTGATAAGCATGTTAGATCAGTATTAAGAGTTTATAGACATTGTGTTAAACATAAGGTTCCAATTCTTATTTTTGTTTATTACAAACATAGGCTAAAATATTAATTTAAGTGCAAGTGTTTCAAGTATTCTTTATAAAAGCCTCAAGTCAACCTCATTAACTCGAAGGTAGCTCAAGGCAAGACTATTCACATATTAGAAAGCGCAAATCCATAGCAAAATCAAATATTGATATCATTTATGGATACTTAAAGAAGATGAAAAATATACTGAAATGTATACTTAAAGAAAATTTGAGAAAACTAAATTGATAGCTTGCCAAAGACTATGAGAAGTCATTCTAATGATTGTTGAAGTGTTTGATGCCTGTTGGCGAATGTAAACAACCAATTGCAAAAATTTTCTTTAGAAGTGGATAACTCTTTTATGTATAATAGACTTCACCCTAATGATCATAAGAGGGAATTCAATGACCATGAAAGATACCAATGCTTGTGGAATGGTCTCAAACACCTATTAATAGCAGCTCAAGCATGAAGTAATAATGAGTATGGAATTCAACTTAATGACAATTAAAAGTGCAACAAGTGTGGCATTCAAGTAGCATCTAGTAGAAAAGGTCTTTTTGATATGGTTATAGAGTTTATGTAAAATTCTCAAGTGAAAATAAGATGTGAAAACATTCAATGATCATTGATAATATAATAAGTATAGGGTCAAGCCAACACCTAATTGAAAAAGTCTTTTGGATACGGTTATTAAGTCTATGCAAAAGTCCCAAGTCTCAATGATTGTTGAAGCTTTACAATGCTCGTTGATAGGCAAATAATGTCCATGGGAAAGTCCAAATACCTATTGTCAAGTATGTCAAGAAAGCTAACTAATAAACCATTAGGACTAGCTATTAAGCTTGTTCAACTTTGAATGACCATGACAAGAATCTAAATGACTGTTAGCAAGGTATAAAGACTATGTTGATAGGTTTCTAACAAATTTCAACTCGTGTGACTACTAGTTAATTTTTCCTTGGTTAACCTATTTAAGGCCAGCTTCTATAGACTTTGAGCAAGCTGTTGAGATAGAAAACAAAGAGATACTCTTGAGAATAAAGCTCATTTTTGCACATTACTTGAACTTAAGAGAGTTACTTTTAAAAGAAAATGGAAGAATCTAGTTAAAGTTACTTTAAACCATTAACTCCAAATGTTCTACAAAAGGCAAGCTTGAGCATAGAGACTATTTATGTTAAGCTTTCTCGTAGAAAGAAAAGGTATGAGTTATTATATGAATATTCTTATGCATTACTTGTAATACTTATGCGAGGAACACTATTTAGGTTGGGTAATGTGAACACCTCAATTTTTTCTCAAACAAGTAAAATCTTGCTTGCGAGTCTTATCTTTTATCAGTCAATAAGGGATCGATAGGATGTGAGGTCACACTTTAGTGCAACCTTTAAACTAGTGTGCATATGGATAATTAAAAGATCCTAAAGAATGAGCTTCTTGAGAGGTATAACCTAAGATAAATGTGATGAGGTCCTTAAGGGGCTTATTGATAGGGTAATATATTGGTAATATCCTTAAACTAACAAGAATTTGCCCCGCCCAACTTTAATTGGAACAAAATTCTAAGTGAGAAGAGTTACAGTCCAAATAGGCGTTGAAATGCCCAAAACATCTTCACCTAATCAAAGATTTTAGGTTGGAAAGTGAGGTATGACATAAGGAATGTATTAGCCATCACGATTACTCAGATTTAGGAATATGGCTTTGGGTGAATCTTCAGTCATTTTGTACTTTGCCTTTATTAATCAATTTTCCATTTACCAACCTAAACACATTCATTTAAATTAATCCATCAACCATAAATAGTTTAACTATGCAATGTATCAATACAATATGCAATGGCAATGGCATGTAAAAGGATCAATATGGGGATCCAATGATAAGCTTTTTGAGTCATAAAGCCTATGACATGAATCGATGGGTCATCAAAGGAACTCAAGGGGTAAAATTCTAGGCGAGAATTAGGTCTTGGTCCAAATAGGTATACTAAATGGCCTAAGCTTTCTTCACCCCATTAAAGATGGGGTTTGAAAACATTACTTGGGGAAAATGTTAAGCACTTGCAAGTCATAAATTTAGAGATTCAGCTTTTGGCTAATCCATGGCTCACTTTTAAAAATTTTGCCCTTATCAATTACTTAGTCCATTTTAAAGTGGTCCCAATCATTCATCTAGCACTTGATCACACAATCATATCACCAATCAAGTATACACATTCACCAAAGAGATAAAGGACATATAATCATAGGTAGGGTTCATGCATTATCTTAAATGATAGGATATAAATCTCAAGCTATAAAAGCTATAACAACGCTACCCAAGTTAATGCTAAAATGGTTTCTAAAAAATCTTACCCTTAAGCACATTAATTCAAAATAGAGAGGCCTTGCCTTTTAACCGTAAGGATATGTTATTACCTATGTTACTATCATGGAATAACCATCCTACATATGAGGAAAGTTTATGCAATAAGCATATGAACATGTTGCCTCTAATGAAACTTACCCATATAAAGATAATGGACATACATAAATAGTGAAATTAAAAAATTAAAAGGTATGTGTATGCATCACAATGACAAAATAAAGCATATATCATAATGGGTAATAAATAAAAAGGAATTAAAAGTCTTAGGTTGTTGTAACCTCTCATCTATTACTTTTCATTTATGCTAAATATAAATAGCAAAAGATATGAAAACTTAGCCCTGAAAAGGACCAAAAAACACCTCTAAAAAATGAGTTTTAAACACAATCTTTAAGCCAAAATGGAAAATATGGGTCATTCACTGTTGCAACCTACCCTATTCTACCTATTTTGAAGCTTAAGAGGCAAAATAAAAAGCTAAAAATTCTAAAGAGAAGAGATGGAGAAATCTAAAGAGAAGAAATAAAGTGTTTTGTTGTGAATAATGCATGCAAGAATTAACTATGGCCTATATAGACTAATAAGTGATTTGATAGACCATTTATATGTGTGTGCAAACATCAAGATGCCCATATATACTTTTAGGTTCATTGTTGGCAAAAAACTAAAAGAGAGAAAAGGAAGGGAAAAGGTCCTACAGTATAGAGGTTGGCTAGTTACTGTCAAAGGTACCTTGAATGGTATATTTTTCTCCAAAAGAAAAAATTTCAATGCTAAAAATAAGCTTATTTACCTAGATTCTTAGGGATGTGTGGATGGTCCTTAGGTTTTCTAAGTTTAAGGGATGTCTTTAGGGTTTTAGTCTTCAATTTGGTAGTATTTAGCTGAAGGAAAATAGCCTCTCTCATTTTTTAGAGGTGAGATATTTATAGAGAAGGAAAAGGGCTACATTTGACCTATGTCGTATAGGATGCATTCTATTCTTCTCCCTACTCTTTGAGGTTATAAGATCAAAGAATATTCTAGAATTGGAATTTTGAAGTTGTTTATACAACTAACCACTTGCTTATACATCCAAAAGGGAAAAATAGGTTATTTTTCAAAAAACTTCATGTTGTTTGGCCTTTTATGAGATATTTGTATAACCATATAAGTTGGCTATACAACCATGCACTTGGTTGTACATACATCTTATAAAAACTCAAAAATAGTGGTTTTGAGTTTGGATGTTTGTAGGGTAGGTTTGATTCAAGTTTTACCCCTTTTTAAGCATTATAATTTTCATTCTTTTAGGATTAAACTAATATGGTTATCATCATTTGGCTCGTATCCCAATAATCCAAAAATTCAATGCTTATAATATGGATCATCTCAAGTGATAATATGAAAATTAAAGCTCTACAACCTGCAAAAACAATATCCATATTAGTGCTAAACATCACCAAAAGGTTCATACATACCCTAAAAATATAGATGTGAAATGCAGGATCCTTACTCCTTTACCTCATAAACGTATAATCACCCTTGTCACCATATATTCATCATAGAGTAAGAGAGGTGTATGTAGTAAACATATTAGTTGCTACACCAAATAAGAGAACCATCCAAACATATAGACAATAAAGACGATGGTATGTAATAGTGCAAATGAAGGATGAATGCATGTCGTGATGGAATAAAACACATATGGTGATAATGAACTATAAATAAAAGAGAATTGAGGGTTGTAGGTTGTTGCAATCTTTTCCTATCATCTTCCATCTATGCCAACCATGAATAACACAAAAAGCATACATGTATAACCATGGAAAACTAAGAAATAATCCAGACAAAATGAGTTGAAAACATGATTTTGAAGTTAAAATAGAGAATGAGAGTCATTGGCTATTAAAACCTACTATATTAAATTGGTTTTCATACTTAATAGAGTTACAATATTAATGGCTATTTATTGTAATTGTTTCATGCCTAAGAAATTACCTACACTTAATAGAGGGCTAATGTGTTTCATGGTTAAGAAGTTATATACCCATAGTAGAGGGTTAATAGGTGCTTAATGAACATTAAACTTGAAAGTTTTCTGCTTCATATGATTTAGTATAAATAAGCCTTTCAACACACATTTCTTAGTATACAAATAAGATTTACTTGCTTATGTTTCTCCTCCTCCTTCTTTTTTTGTGATAGAGTTTATGCAATTCAGTTAATAAAAGACAGGCCTTGTAATGTTCAAACTTCTATCCACATTGTGTTATATCTTGGGAGTTAGACACCTACATTTCTCAACATTGACAGTGAAAGGGTGAATATGTTCTAAAGACACTATGTCTAACAAGTCTTAGAGATTTCTATTTCTACTATTATTTCTATTCTTTTAATTTTTTGTGGTTATTATTATATCTGTTACTTGTTCATCTATCCTAAACTCTGTCTAAACATATATTACCTTATATTACTAATAATTTAAAAATAGATTTTGTTTTAGTTAAGTTTTAGAATAAGGATAATTACCTAATCTAAACAAAGAGGATTAATATATATGTGATTATACATATATATTATGGATAGTAAAGGACTTAAGAATTAAAGTAAAATAATTATTAATCTTTGCTATGAGCTTTGTTTTAGTAGAATAAAAGCTATTTGATAACTTTAACATCTAGTTTTGGGTTTTTCAAAAATAAAAATTGTTGTGATTCCTACTAATGGAATTCAAGGGTTATCCTTTATGGCATAAGTACCTAATATGACAATGTTAGTTTCAGTTCCAATGAACCATGGAGAAAAATTTCAACAGTTTAATGGCTTAAACTTCAAGAATTCATAACAGAAGATGTTGTTCTACTTGACCACCTTGAAATTTGCATGATTCCTAATCAAGAATGCTTCCACTTTCAAGGAGGATGAGCAAGATGTTTAGGTCAAAATTATATATGACACATTAATTTTTTATACAGGAACTATATCATGAACGAACTACATGATTTGTTATATAATGTGTATAATACTATAAAGACTACCAATTAGTTGTAGGAGTCCTTGGACCACAAATACAAGTCTAAGGATGATGGTGCAAAGAAATTTATAGTGAAACATTTCTCAACTATAAAATGGTGGATTCAAAACAATGGTGAGTCATGTACAAGAGCTCCAGGTGATTCTCTATGAGATACATGCTTACAAATATAGGGGCATCTTGCTAAACTAGTTATTTCAACACTAAAGAACATGAGAATAGGGTCATAATCAGTCGATAACATCTTCATTGGATATGCATATAACAATAGTTGTTGAATAAAGTTGGTCAAACCTCATTTTTTATTTAAACAAGTTAGATTGATAGGTACTAATATGTGTATGAAGTGTTATTCTTATAAAAAAAATAAGGTTAGGATAAGTTAGAAGTTCAAAAGGAAGCAAATTCTCCAAGTCTTAAAAAGAAGCCTATAATTCGCACCCAAGATAAGCTAATTGCAACCAAGAAAGGCAAGTCACGACTGTCATCTCAAAGTTGCGATCACTATCAAGCTTAAGGATAGAAAAAAAATTTGCTCAAACGAGTATGCGGGTAGCTTCATGACCAAGATCTGTAGTGTGATCCACAATAACGACTAAGAAAGACACTTGTAACCACAACCTTTAAATCTAAAAAAAAATAAATTCAATGGATAATCGAGAAATCATTTGAAGTAGTCATGTGTCCAAAGAGCTATTTGACAATTTAAAGATCATGATTGCAAGGCTAAGGGCATGACTGTGACCAGAGAACAACTTTGAGCCAAAAGGTTTAGGCTAGAATACAGTGAGATTCACGTCCCTTATTCCAACATAATCCTAAATCATGACCAGGAAGTAAGGAAATAAGATTGCAATCAATGAATCAGAATAAAGCATTGCAATGGCTAGTCGAAGAAATAAATAATCAATTGCCATATGTTACTATCCATTAGACACATTATGAAGATTGCGATCAAGAAAAGGGAAATCTCAGTGCTAAAAGCATATTGCAACTATGATTAAGGCATCTCAACTACAACATCATTCTAGCAAACACTAAATATAGGATTTCCCACCATATATTTAGAGATTTAGAGATAGTTTTATTTCTAATGACTATTTGGTAGTTGAACACTATAAGTACTCTACCAAATGGCTTTAAATGCAAGAGAATAACTATTAATTGCGTTTAAACTCTTGCAAATCGATTTCTCAAGAATTTTATCTCTTTATTATTATTATTATTATTATTATTATTATTATTATTATTATTATTATTATTATTATTATACTTTATTAGTTAAAAGTGTATTCATTGTATTCATTGCTTGTAAAGGTTATTTATGAACCTTAACCACTTGGATAAAGAGTGAGCCTTAGTTGAGAAAAACTTTTTAAAAGTTGTGTTTTAGTCTTAAACACAAGTTGTAATTGGGGTTTGGTGTAAGCCCAAACACTAAGTTAGATGTGAGTTTATAAAAATAGTGAAATACCTAATTAGATCATTGGGGAGTAGACATCGGGTTTATTAACATCTAAACCACTATAAATCCTTTGTCTCTTGATTTCTCTCTTCCCTTATTCTCTATCTTTTTATTATCCATTATCATTCAAATTTTAAATTTGTCACTAATTCAATCCCCTTTTTTGGTACACGAAGGCCAATAAGTGGTATCAGAGCTAAGTCTAAAAAACGAGTCTTAATTGCTTTTAGTAAATATCATGGCCAATAAAGGGATCAACTTTTACTTTAAACCTTACTTTGATGAAATCGACTATGCTCAATAGAAGTATAAAATGCAATCTAATTTAATAGTGACCTCATTGATGTATGGGTAGCATTGCAAAAGAATGAAGACTGCCCAACAAAATGGTAGATGGGTTTGAAGAGGACAATGGCAATCATCCTTAGTGCTCTTTTAAAAGAAGAATGTATAAGAGTTCAAGATAGCCAAAGTGCATATAGGATTTGGAAAGATTTAGAGAACAATCATGAAGGTGTCATGCAAGTCAAGTCAAGAAATATACATATGTATGTGACAGATATGAGCTCTTCCTGATGAAGGCAAATGAAAGTATCACTGACACAACAAATTGGCTTCTTACCATTATAAAGGAGGATGTGAACTTCAAGATTCTAAAAGCTTTTCCTTAGAAAAATTTTGTGATAAAGCTATCGGTATAAAAGAAGCCAATGAAGACATTGGTAAAATTTCAATCGATGTCCTTATTAGATAGTTCTTCACTCATGAAATGGCAATAAAAAAAAAGATGAAGAGCTAAAGAAAATCAGAGAAAAAAAAAAAGAAAATGAGGCTTTTAATCTCAAATCTATCATAAAGGAGAAAGAAATTGATACAAACACTAGTGACTTTAATGAAAGTGATAAAGAGGAAGAAGAACTTACTATACTTTCAAAAAGGACTAAAGATTTTATGAGGAATAGAAGAGAACTAAGAAACCTAAGAAAAGCTTCTTCTAACTACAAGAAGAAGAAGAATGATGTGACTCACCATGAATGTGGCATGCAAAGGCACATCAAATTCCATTATCCCAAAATAAACAAGAAGAAGAAAAAGTGGGGCAAAGAATGATGACTCATGCGAAGAAGGGGAAGAGAATGAAGTTTTTAACCTATGCTTCATGGCTCAAAAGGACTCTTCTAATGAGGTAATTTCTTCTTTCCAATCTTGTGATGAAAATAGTCTAGATGATGAGGATAAGCTCCTATAAGCTATGAACTTGAGATGTGAAAAATACTATTCTAAAATGAAATTTTATAAGAAAAAATGTTCTCAACTAGAAAAGGATTTTAAGAGTTTAAATGAACTGGTTTCTAATTAAAGATTATTGAATGAAGAACTCAAGAAATATTTAGAATAAATTTCTAAAAACTCTTATCATGATTCTCCTATTTTTATCAAAGCTTCTACACCTTAAACTTCTAGCAAAGAGGTTGTTGAAAAAGGATACTTAAAGCACTAGACCTCGTAAGCCCAAGGGTAAAAGGAAGGCACCTCAAAGCTTTAGGAATAAACCTTTAAGAGCTAATCATGCATACGAGTACAATAAGAGACATGTTAAAAAATGTATACTTTTTTCTCATCACACTTGCTTTTGCATTTATACACATAGTAATGTCATGAGAAAACCACCTATTTTATACTAAAGTGATTCAAAAGAGAAAAACTAATAAGTCTAAACTCTAATGTCATTATTACATGAAATTTGGACATATAAATGTGTTGTCCCTAGGCACCAAGAAGGGGGGTTGAATTGGTGAATAAAAAATTTAAAACAGTGATGAAGAGAAGAAGAAAGAATAATGAGGACACAAGGATTTTATAGTGGTTCGGGCAAAACTAACCCTACATCCACTCCCCAATCACTCAATTGGGTATTTCACTAAATCAACGGTGTTTTCAAGCTCACACCCAACTTATTATAACTTGTGTTTTAATGGCTAACACACAACCTTACAACAAAGTGTTTTCTAGGCTAACACAAAACCTCACTCAAGTGTTTTAACAGGATTACACTAAAACCTTTCTTAAA
>CATIWR010153102.1:0-61077 GCA_949677035.1 Omphalea diandra
CTCACTCTTTTGTATGAAATCTTATTTCAGGAAGAGTAGACTAAAGATTGCATCCAGTATACTTTTCAAAGTCGCTGTCTAGCAGTGTAATAGAGGTTGGGCCAGTATGCAGTCAGTTAGTATTTTAGTTTGATTATTAATGTATGTTTTATTGTAAATAATTACTAAGTGGTGAACAAAAGACATAATGAAAAAAAAATTTAATCAGGTCTTTTAAATGACAATGGATAGACTTAGAGAGAAATTTAAATTATTATTAAATGGGATGTGACAACAAGTGCTGTCATTTTGCTATTTTTTATATTAATCAAATCTTATGTTATCAACTTTTGGTTTGCTTATTTTATTCAAAGTATGGTGCAAGATTTTTACTTGATTTAAGCAAATATTTTTGAAGTAACAAATCTTGCTTAAGTTAAGAAAAAGTTGATGTAGTACTTAGAAATTGTTGTGATGACCATATTATTGTTCTTTTGTAATAATTGTATATGTTAATGAAAAAAAAAATGAGCTATAAAGCTCTTCTCCATGTTTTCCTGTCTATTTTTCTCATTATTTTACATTCTTAAGCTTTGAGAATATCCATCACTCTTCTAAAGTTGTAGGATTTATTAATAGTGAATTTTCATGTCTAGGACCTTACTACATTTAGGATTCCATCTTGAAGATCAAAGATCTATTGGATCAAATGGTAAAACCTTGCTCAAGCACACATCTAGATACATGAATAATATTGTTAATGGTTTTACTAGAATGGCCACTGATAAAAACATGAGTTTGCTTACCTAGTTATAAGTATGCTTTGCAGGATTTGAAGCCACATATTGGATACATCAAATTATCGAATGATGCTTAACTTATATTAAAGTTTTAAGGAATTGTGTTATTGTTATTCGGATTTAAAGCACCCTAAACGATCAATTCTGAAACAGGAAAGTTATCCACTATCAACTTTGGTTTATTATCATTTAAGCTCAGTTGTAGTCTGTTTAGAGTCACATTGTTTCAACTCAAATTCATGTGGTCTATTATCTGTACTTTTGAGGTTTTTCACATAACTTTGGGATGCCTAGGACCAAAGTGTATTAGGAATGCCTATGAGTTTGGGTAGTTTGGCACCTTAAGGTTATGCTTTTCCCCATTTTATCTTTATAAAATTAACTTTTTTATAAAAAAAAAAAAAAGTGATCATATTAGATTACATTTAGTTTAAATTTTTAAGCATAAAATTCTTTTATTCATTTACAAAATTTTTTATGTTTATATATAATCAAATAAATTTTGTATCTAATATTATAAAAAATCCAAACAAAACCGAGCTCTACTTAACATTGTCGAACATTTTATTTGTTCTTTCAAACCATACAATTAAAAATTGGAAAGCAAAGAGCAATGAGGTGATTCCTCCATATGCTTACTTGGTAATTATTATTTTTTTTCTAACTTAGCCTCAGATGACACTTTTAGTCTCAGATGAAACCCTTTTATCACCCATTTGTTTTCTATTTTCTCTATTCTAAGAGATGGATAAAAATTTGCATGTTTATTATAGCTAGTAGGGATCTCAACTTCTAAGAGTTCGACCTTTATGGTTTCTCAAGTGACCTTTTGATCTTCATGTTCTTTTTAGCTGGAGAGGTTTCTCAAACATTTCCTCTTTGGTAACAATAACTTTAGCCAATTAAGGAAGGCTTACAAATTTCACATATCTCTTTTTTCCAAACTCGTCTTCATCATCTTCTTCTTCTTTATTTTGGTTATTCATATCCACTTTAGTTACATTTTCAATGAACTTAAGGTCTTGAATTTCAGGGTCATCAATTATTTATTGATTCTTGAACATTTGCCTTGCCTTTAGCCATTGTAGCTCTTTCTTTATTCGTTCTAGGTCTTTTCTTAGAGTTTTTATGCATTTTGCCATAAAAAAAAATGCTTTTTCTCTTGCTTTTTGGAGGCTTTGCTTCATCTCCTTAAGCTCAACTATTAAAGCTTTCATTCTTGATTGATATGACTACCCACTTTCATTTTAATAAAAGTGCATTTATATAGAAGATAACCATTACATTCTCATCTTTTCATATGGTATGAAGCAATCACTAGGAAAAGATACTATTTAGTACAAAATAATCATATAATACCATTAAAATTTTGCTTGGATGGGATCTTCTTACAAAAAGTTAAACTCTACATCATTTAAGACATTATATTTATTTTATTTTATGCTACTAAATTCTAACTCATTAAAAAATAAAAATGTTATCGTTAACTCAATTATAAATTCACTTATTGCAATATATTTTGAGAACGTTTGGTTGTCGAATTCTCAAAGAAAAATAGCCTAAGAATATTAAATTTCGATGTTTGACTTGTAGTTTGGATCATAAACAAATTCTGGTTCTTTTCTTTCTTTTTTCTCACATCACTAAAGTCATTCTCATCACAACTAGATGGTGTCACAACCCTTTCATTTACGTCATTTTGTAAATTGATTGAAGTTATCTTCATCTAAATTCTCACCATTTTTACCAGTGTTGTTTTCATCAATAGAATTATTAGCATTCCTTACACCATTACTTGCATTTGTGCATTAATCTCTTCATGTATAGTTTCTTTCTCTCTATTCATTGCATTCATAAAGCTATCATCGTCACTTGATAATACAATATCATAGTCCCTAGTATTGTAACATGTTTCTTCTTGTTCATAATCTCCATCACATAGATCATCATTTAAACCTAAATTACCTAATAAAGGATTTTCAAAACTAGTAAAAGCAATATTATTCTCGTCTTCAATTGCACTCAAACCATCACTACCACATGCATTCTCTCCCCCTAACATCATTTTCTTTTAATTCTTTTGTAAACACTCAAAATAAACATTAATTCTTGCGTCCCTCACCCATTTCAAAAGTTTTAAACCCTTTCCATCATTAGTGAATTATAAAATATATTTTCATTTATAAATAGTTATGTTGGACTAGGTTGGTCAAACCTAGGTCAAAAGTCTCTTTTGATCTTGACAATGCAGATTGATAAGTTTTGATGTTATTTTTAAGTGTTGATTTTGCAGTTTTAAAGATAGGTTTGCATTAGAAGTTAGATGAGAGTCTAAATCTCAAGCTTTGTGAAAGGACATCTAATTCATGGTCAAGAACTTATAATTTGTGATTGCGACATTACAAAAGAAAAGGATGATCTTGAACCAGTCAAATTTGTGGAGTGAATCACAGTCACGACCTTGCCTAGAAAGACATGATGATTAGAAAGACGAATACACGGTGCCATCGCATTGGCAATTATGATCGTGACTTTTGTAGTTACTTAGAAGGAGCTGAGTCCATAACCGGAGTCTGTCAGGTGTCCAAGAAAATCGTTGGCATATCAAAATTTACAAGGGTGAAATATTCTTCTTGACCACGACTTGCTGAGTCATTTTTTCCTCATCAAATAGAAGAATTTGTTGTTTCATTCATGCCTACGAGGAAATTAAATCACGACCACGACTTTTGGTTAGTGAAAGAACACAACGACTATTTTCTCTGGGAAGACCAACAACATCATGCCACGTGAACTAGCCATTAGATTCAAACTGAGTTCTTTACTGCGATTTCAACCTTTTTAATGGAAGTTGGAAAATCATGATCGCAACTTACCAGTCACGACCGCATAGTTTGACAGACATTTAATGCAAAATCTGTCTAGTTTGTCTTAGAGATTTAGATATAGTTCTTTAATAACGTCTCTTTGGTGGTTATTGCCTATAAATACTCCACCAAATAGACATGAATGCATGAGAATATCATTGAATATAGTCTAACTCCTGCAATTTTGTTTTTCAACCTCTTATTCTTTGTATGTGACTTAATATTGTTGGGTGCAAGCATTAAACCCTATTGTAATTGGGTTTGAGAGTTAGTCTAGTTGTCAAAACTCTTGTAATAGGTTAAGTGTGAGCCTTTGAGAAAATACTAGAGGGAGGTTTTTATGTGAGTCTCAAAACACAAGTTGTAAGGTTGTGTATGAGCCATTAAAACACAAAATGTATAAGTTTGATGTGAGCTTGTAAACACCATTTAGAGTTAGTAAAACACCCAATTGTGAAGAATTAAGGAATGGATGTAGGGTTTATTAATATGCGAACCACTATAAAAACATTGTATGTTCTTTCCGTCTTCTTCTCCTTCAATCTCCCAAATTTTTTATCTTTCCTCCAAATTTTTAAATTCCCACCAATTCATCCCCCTTCTTGGTGCTCAAGGGCCAACAAGTTATATGACATTTTCAAAAGAAAATAATGTTAAGATCTAGAGTACTAATATGAAAATCGATCCTTAATACTACTAATAAATGCATATATTGCATATTGGCGCATCTTTGAAATCATGGTTCATGAATTTTCATCGATGACTTTACGTTTTTATCAATTATAAAGATCCCACAAACTATGGTGTTATAGTGCAATATAGACTGAAATTCATATAATATATCTAATACTAAACAATCAATGTCAAACCACCAAAATTCTCAAAAAAAAAAAAAGATAAAAGTTCTTACTAAAAGAGACAAAATAATAAATTTAAAACAACACTATTAAAAGAGAGACAAAACAAAACAAAAATTAACAAATATAGTAAAATAACCACTTTGTTAAAGAAAATAAGAAACTAAAGAGAAAAATCATCTGCCGCTAGTGGAATATATCGATGATAGCCTTAAAACATCAAAATAGAAGAATTTCAAAAAAGAAAACCGCTGAGAAAAATGTGTTGAGATCCTGAGATTAACTCTTAGTAAGTAAAATATTATAATCATAGAAATTCGAAAGTCAATTAATGCAGACTAATAAGAGACAAAAGTATGGAAACATACGCATGTCAAAAAGTTGTATTACCATTACCAACACAACAATAGGGCATGAAATAAACAATGAGCACAACAAAATATTACTCTTAACACTTCCCTCAAGTTGCAATTGTTTAGTTGATCATTTGAAATAAAAATTTCTCCTTTGAAATAAAAAATTAAATACAACAACAACACCCGACTAGACCACTGTGACTAGACATCCAATCAAAAAATCAAATGACAGAAATTGAATTAGGTCATACTTGCTTTAATACCATATTAGAAATTTAATTGAAATTCCTCCCCTAAAATCAATGATTAAATGCAGCGGCAATGTTGGATCAGATCGCTAGGATGAGACATCCAAAAGGAAAATCGAGTGATAGAAATTGAATAGAGTCATATCTGCTCTGATACCATATTTAAAAATTTAATTGAACGAGTTCTAATAGCACATTTGAAAATTTAATTGAAATGGTAAAGTTGAGATAAATTTGGGAGAGAAAATTTTAATTTAAAAGATAGAGATGAGATAAATTAGATAAAGGTTAGGCCTGCAGATGAATAGGTTTAATGATTTAAGGTCAATCATTGCTAAAATGTTAAAATTAACTAATTAAGTAGTTAAATTCAAAACATTATATACTCTTATATTTTTATATGTGTTTCCGATGTGTCATTTTAATTCTTAATAATTTATTTCAAAATCCAATTAAAAACTAAATTATTTTAACAAATATAAGATTTCAATGTAACATAAAAAAAAATAAGGCTAGTACAAATATATTCTGACTCAATTTAGTTAAGTTGCTTAGAATTTCTAAATGTATCTATAGTTATTTAAGAAAGGAAAAAAGAAAAATTCGTCATGTTGATGGTGGTGAAGATGTAGGTTCAATAGTGGTAGAGATGAAGGCGGGAGAAATAGAAAATTTATTTTTTTACGGTTTTCTTTTATAAGGGTTAAGATGAAAACGAAGATATTATTAGTTCATTACATGAATTTAATAAAAAGACTAACAGAATAACTATATAGCTTAGTAAATTAACATGAATTTAAAGAGAACAATTATCTTATATGACATTGAAAAATGATAAATAATTTAGTTAAATATGATAAACATAACAAGTTTATAGTAATTAATTTTTTTATGTGAAGATTTGGTATAAATAAATTTTATAATTTTATTAAATTTATTTATAAATACATATTTTATATGTATGATATAAATAAAAATCCATTTAAAATTATATTTAGTTAAATCTTTGGGATCAGTTATTATTAAACTGAAATTTATTAAATTGATAAAATTTTTAAATGAATTTTTAAAATATTTTAGTATGATAAAACACGTTGACTAAATTTTCACTCTCTTTTCTTCTTTCTCATTCTCTTTCTTTCCTTCTACTTACTTCTCTCCTCTTTCTTCTCTCTTTCTTTCTCTCTTTTTTTTTTTTTTTTAATTTGTAAAATTAAAAGAATAACACAAAATAAATTTTATGAAAATAAAATATTTTACAATTTTGAATGCAAACATATTTTTATAAAAATAAAATATTTTACATTTTTTATATTTGTAAATAAAAAAAAAAGAATATAAACATATTTTTATAAAAATAAAATATTGTACTAAATTCTCACTTCCCAGTGGATGCATTTTAGGCCCAAGCTTATTTCATAACCATACAAAACTGAGCTAAATGAATAATCACAAGGATAGCATTCATAACACGGGATAGTGTCGCTATACTGCGACAGAATGCGTGTGTGTGTGTGAGTGTTTTTTTTTTTTTTTGCTTTTTTAAAAAATTTTATTTAAATATTTATTTTTATATTTGTATCAATTTTATATCTTTTTTGTTCATTTTTATATTTATAAAAAAAATTTAGAAACATAAATGTGATCTTCTAATAATAATAATCATATTAAATTGCATTTAATTTAGAAACATAAAATTTTTTATTCATTTACAGATTGTTTATTTTTATATATATTCAAATAAATTATGTATCTAATGTTAAACAAAATACGAGCAAAACCGAGTGTTGCGTAACATTGTTGAACATTTTATTGGTTCTTTCAAACCATACAATTAAAATTGGAAAGCAAAGAGCAGCCAAAATGATTCCTCCATATGCTCACTTGGTACTTAAGTCTTTTTTCTAACTTGCCCTCAGATGACACACTATTTGTTTTTTGTTATCTCCATTCTAAGAGATGGGATAGAAATTTGCATGTTTATTATAGCTAGTAAGAATCTCAACTTCTTGGAGATTGACCCTCGTGGTTTCCCTTCTTCTTCGGAAATAGCCACCCTAAAACAGGAACAAGTGACTTTTTGATCTTCAGGTTCTTTTTAGCTGGAGAGGGTTTTTCGAGCATTTCCTCTTTG
The DNA here is from genome assembly GCA_949677035.1 of Omphalea diandra. Classification (NCBI taxonomy): domain Eukaryota; kingdom Viridiplantae; phylum Streptophyta; class Magnoliopsida; order Malpighiales; family Euphorbiaceae; genus Omphalea; species Omphalea diandra. The sequence goes on from CATIWR010153102.1 coordinate 7,242, forward strand.
GTAACAATAATCTTAGTCAATGAAGGTGGGCTTGCAAATTTCACATATCTCTTCTTTCCAAACTCAGATTCATCATCATTGTCTTCTTCTTCTTCTTCATTTTGATTCTTCATATCCACTTTGGTTGCATTTTCAATGAACTTGAGGTCTTCAATTTCAGGGTCATCAATTATTTGTTGCTTCTTGAACATTTCCCTTGCCTTTAGCCATTGTAGCTCTTTCTTTGTTTGTCCTAGTTCTTCTCTTAGAGTTTTTATGCATTCTGCCATAACAACTGTTTCTTCTCGTGCTTTTTGGAGGCTTAGCTTCGTTTCCTCAAGCTCGGCTGCCAAAGCTTTCATTCTTGATTGATATGATTGCCCACTTTCACTTGCTCCACCCCTCATCTAACCCCCCAAAAAAAAAGTACATTTATATAGAAGATGACCATTGCATTCTTATTTTTCATATGGTATGAACAATTTATTGAATTAATTAAAAAAAAGTTTTATTTAAAAATTAGGAAAAGTTACTTTTTAGTGCAGAAATTTTGATTAGGATATGAATAATTGAATAGAACACGATTAAAATGATAATCTTGCAAAAAGTTGAGGCTCTACATTATTTATATTTATTTTATGTTATGCTATTAAATTTGAAATCATTAAAAAAAAAAACATGATCGAATAACTCAATTATAAATTCATTATGTTTTGAATGATTGTAGTACATTTTAGTTTATTTAAAGATAACACATTAATCACACAAATATCAACTTGATAGAAATGCGAAAATGAAAAGTTTTAATCAAATAAGTTTATTATATACCTGGTATTTGTATGGATATATTTTCATCGAATGCCAATATTTTTACCATCAAAATTCTAAAATACTTATCTATCTCAAGTGTAGGTGAACGTCATCAATCACCAAATTAATTGTGTAATAATCCTTTTCTCTTTTCTTTTGTGAAGAATTACTCAAATGTAACCTTTTTTTATTAATTTGATGTAATAGATTGAGTATAGACTGAGTCAAACATGCATTGTGATAGTAAAAACAAAAGACAAAAGTTAATACATTAATTACATGGCGAATCTACGTGACGTTGCAATACAATACCATTATATAAAATTTTAAACTGTGTAATTTATTAATTTCTTATGATAATTTTATCAAAATAGAAATTATTAAAAATGATAAATAATTAAATATAAATAAAATTATTACTTATAATTAAAAATTATATTAATTATAACATCGTAATATAATATTATTTGTGACATTATAGTGTTTACCTAATTACATATGCTATGCTCATTAATATTTTTTAGTCTGTTCTGTATGGTTGGTGTCAAACCTCAATTCTAGTATAGAATATATTTTTCAGCATTGTAGAAGCATACGCACACATATGTGTGTGTCTATATATATATATATATAAAAGAGAGAGAATAATAATAATAACCTCTTTAAGCTTGGCATATATCTCCCCAGCTAAAACTCTTTCCCCAAACAACGTGACAGCTTCTTTAACCGATCGGAATGGTGCTCTTGTGTCAATTTCTGCACGTCCCATTACCACCAATTTGCCCTCTTCTTGGTCCATGCTAATTGATTAGCACTTCGATGGATCAAAAAGACTATTAGGAGATGAATTAATGACTGAATGCAAGAGCTCCTTCTAATGCAAGCTGCTAAAGGAATAAAGAGATGATACACTTATATATAGGTCGTTACTAATGTACTTAGTTAAAGCAAGTTGACAATGGTGCATAAAAAAATCATGGGCTCTTTTGTTTCTTCGCGTCCACTACACTGGAATTTTGTTATTTGAGGTTGACAACAGGTTGGTGGTTGGACCGGAATAGCCATCCATCTTGATCTCCATTGATTCGTTAGCAGCTTATAGTCTATTGAAATTGATCAGTATACCGTTTGTTGATTAGGACTTGCCTCCTTACAAGTGGACCCACCCCCATCAAATTAAAAGTCGACTCATATATAGTACTTCTGATCAGTGAGAAAAATTATAAAGCAATGTAATATCAAACTTTGTATAATAATAAGATTAATTAGTTAGAATAATGATTCATTTTCTCCACTTGTTGCATCATGATATGCCTTGTAACAAACAGGTGGTAGACCCTATTGGTGAGATTTCTACTACTGAGTCTATAGTATTGTAAAACTGATATTATTAACAATCAAATAGAATGATTTGGATGGGTTCCTATATTAGGTTTCAAGCTTTTACTATTTGGTTCAAAAATATATGTACTTAGAATTGGAATTTAATAATTGATAAAATGTATTATTAGTATATAAGTGAAAACTACAACATCGTTCACCTTATTATATTATGTTGTTGTAATTAACAATTTGTCATTGGATTAGATAAAAATTATTATTTATCATTAAATTAGATAAACTTAGATACTATTGGATTAGATAAAAATTATTATTCACTATTGAATTAAGTCATGTTATTTGACGATATTATTAAATATATCACTGTAAAATTCACACACACACATATATATGTGTGTGTGTCTTTTTTAATATCAAAGCTAAAATTTTATGTTGATGAGAATCAAAATTTGATATTCGCATGTATACACATATTTTAATATGTTGAACAAATAATAATAAGATTAGTTATAAAAATTTAATTTCAATTCAAGTAATGATTAGTTTATCTTGTTTCTCAAGATTTTTTTTTTTTTTTTTTGAGAGAGAGATTGTTTCTCAAGTTGAATCAATCAAACTACTTAATTTTTCAAATCAAATCAAATAAATCAAACTCATCAATTCTGTTCAATAATTTTTAAGCCAATACTTGGTTTATCAACTTTTGCTGGACCAGACTTTGCAAAAATTCTTAATCAGCAACTCTTCTTTTTCTTTTTCTTTTTCTTTTTTTTTTTAGAGGGGGGAAATTACCAAAGAATGATACTATGAAACAATGCGCACAAGGCAGGGGACTAATAGAAGCCCCATAAACACACTGCTAATTTACAACCAATGCAACAGAAGACTCTCAAACAATTTCTCACCAGATTTGAACCTATATAAAAATTGATTTGAATTTGATAAAATCTTATTCTAAAATATTTTGAAAATTTGTAGGTTAAATGAATCAATCTAAATTGATCGATTCAAATGATTCAATTTAAGTTATTAAAAATATTTAAAATTTATTTTTAAATTTAAAATATTTTTTAAAAAATTAAAATTATAAGATGCTCGACTCGAATTCTTTTTTGTACTTTAATTCAGTCTACATGCAATACAAAATGACCTGATCTAGCCATACCCAAAAAAGATTTAACCTCCATTGCCACCTCTAACTAAAACAGAAAAGAGCTGCATCAGCAATAAAGGCGAGGCTATATAGAAGAGGGAAAAAAGGAAAGCAAATGAAGAAAAGAAAATGGGGTGGATTTATTCGCAAATTACTGATGGAATGATTTTCATCAATAATTTAACACGCCATTAAAAATCTACCAATAGAAATATTTTTGTCAATATTTTTTAAAACAATTAATTAATTATTTACTAATAAAAAAAATTTCATTAGTAAATAGTTTAATACTTTGTTTCATGATTTACTAACAGTCAGTTTCCATCGTAAATTATTTTAATAATTTTATTTAATTATTCCCTAATGAAAATATTTTGTCGATAAAATTTGATCTTAAATCAATTGGTAAACCATAGGTAAATCACTACGCAAATGGGCATGATATTTTTGCATCTCGTTTACCTGCAATTTTTAATTTTGTCAATAATTTCCATCATATTTTTTTTGGCAATCTATAGAAAATTTAATTACAACTTAAAAAAAAATTCTAAGTATTCTATCAGCGATCGCTTATTAAAAAAAATTTTCTTTTCTCAAGAAAAGTAATTAGTTATAAAAAATATTCTTTTTTGAAAAAAGGTAATTACCTATGAAAACTTTCATAGATAATTTTCATTGGTAAGAATCTACTGTCTTATACTACAGACAAGACAACATAAGACTAAGTGGCTCTTTGATAAAATAATTTAACGCTTAAAATTAATATTTTAAATGCTTAATTTTTAAACTTGTTTATAACCTTATTTATCCATTAGTTAAAATGTTTTGTTCAATTATAATTCTTTTAAAATATTGAGTTAAAATTTTTAACTTAAAATTATCAATTAACAAGCTCAACCAATAAATACTAAAATATTTTTATTAATATGATTTATATGCCCTTTATAATTCAACAAATTCTCCTTTAAAAAAAAATCTATTTAATATGTATTTGATAATTATAATTATCAAGTAGATTAATTAGATTCAGCACTTAATTTTTCATTCATACCATATAACTATATAATTAAAAACTTTTAGTATTTAAATCATTTAGTACTTAAAATTTAACTCTTAAATTTTCAACACTTAATTTTTAATTTTACCAAACACTATCTAATATTATTTTTAAGGATTAATTATTATAAATTGTGTAATTTGTCATATTTTCAATATTATATAAAATAGTTTCTCTCCATTAACTCATCACACTATTAAATCATTCTATTAATTTTTTTTTCTTTAAAAATCATATTAAAAGTTCATAATATCCTTAATTTCATATCAATATTTTTTTTATCATCATCTCCCTTTCACACTAATCTCTTCACTTATCTTTTCAAATCTCAAATATTAAAATCAGCCAAATACTAACTCAAAATTCAATATTTTTTATTTTAGTTTTTCATATTCTCAGAAAAAAATTCAACAAAAAAAATTAATAAACAACAACCCAAGATCAAACGTTTTTTATTTTTTTTTGCCAGAAACTGCCATTGGATAGCATTTTCATAAATGCCAATACAAATCCATCTTTGATTAAACTCATTTTCCAATTATACTAACAAACTCATCAATCCAGATAATATTTTGGAATAAAACACAGATCAAAAAATAAAATACAACAAATTTCACTAAGAAAAAAAAAATTCATACCTACAGCTGCAGACAAAAATAACGAAACCGGAAAAAAGAGGAAAGTAATACGTCCAATTAAAGGAAAGGATATTGCTGCTGTTATTCATCCCTTCTTGTCCGATAGAATCTAAACAACTAAGGCCTCAATGCTAAACTTCTTTGGCATTTGGCAAACAGGGCAAGGATGGGTGCCTACAAGAACTGTTATTTCAACTAGCCTTGAATTTTCCAAGGCATAAGTATGACCAAAGAAGATTTTTTTTTAATTATTTTAAAAATTGGATGAATTATTATGAATTATTATTAAAAATTATCTACCTAAACCCTAAACCTAATTAGAGAAACTGCATTCAAAAAATAAATGTTTGAAGTTTTCAGTACGCTGATTAACGAACGAAAAATGCTACACAACCCTTTAATTTTATATCATATGTTAACCTATCTTATAGTAAAATTAGTTAATCAACTTTTTTCCTCAGTAAAATTAGTTAATCAACTTTTTTCCTCTATTTTATAACTTAAATATTCTAAATGATGTTAATTTTTGAAACATTATCCAAAAACTATTGTCAAGTGATAATTGTCACATCAAGTTGGTTTACAGGTGATACAAAACTAAAAGGCTACGTAGTATAACTCTTCAGAAAATCATAATAATCAATATACACAATGCTCTATGTAGCATAACTCTTAATAAAATCATGATAATCAATCTACACAACACTCCATTTGCATAATTTTCGCTTAGTATGCAACTTCTCATTCATAACTAATCAATATGTCTGGATACACATTTAGCATGCCATAACACCTTAAATTAATACACCTTATGAGTAATTGGTCTTATTTCATTTCAAGCAAAGGCAATAGAGAAAACTCTTTTTTTATATATAAAATGAGCTTCATTATTGCAAATTTTAAGCTAAAATATCAAAAATAAATAGAGGGGGAACATCCTCCCAACTGTGTACATCTGACAAAGATCTAGAGACTTTAGCTAAGCTATGAGCCACACGATTTGTTGATCTATGGATAAAAGAGATCCCACAATCAGGAATCTCATCCAAAAGCTGCTTACAATCATTAATAACCAATCCAAATAAAAATAATTTGTAAACTTAATAACATGAACAACTGTTAAAGCATTTAATTCAATAAGCATCTGTTGCACCTGCATAACTTTAAGCCAACTCAACGCTTCGCAAAAACTATGGGTTTTTGCCATTGTTGGACAGGGATTTGAGGAGAGGACTACAATACACCTTGCTACATAAAAATACTTATGGCATTATGTAGCATACTGTCAAAACCCATCCTACTAGTTTGTTCAAAGACAATTACATCAACATGCACTTAAGCCACCCAATAGTGGCTTCTGCCAATCCGCAAGCCTAGAGTCCATTGTACATTGATATGATGTAACTAAATTCAACTGTGCCATGTACCATTGCTATAAATAGATGAAAGCTCCTTCCACCACCATTCTAAGAGCCTTAGATATATTAGTCCAAATGATAACATTCCTATCAGACTAAATATTCCAAACCAACATCAAAGTAAAATGACAATCCTTCAAATCACAATGCTGAAACATAAAAGAGAGCCAATCTAAGAAAGTCTAGACACTTCTTAGCATGAACCCAATAGATGAATCAATCTAACACTTTGTTGCAAAGGGTAAATGACCAAACAATAGAGAACAGACTTAACTGGTTTTTATAGATAGGATAAAGTTTGCAATATCAATATGCTTTGCAACCAAATTGCCAAACGATGGTAAATTGTTTGTACAAGCTCGCCAAATCATCGCTTTCACTTTATGAATAACTTTGGCATTCCATACCTTCTTTCATATATTATGTAACACATATGAAGTCTCTAAATCGTAGCTCCTCATAAGCAAATTGTAAGTTATTTTAACAAAATATCGGCCCTTCCTATCCTAAATCCAATACCAATCATCTTGCCTGAGAGAACGACTTAAAGGAATCGATAAAATAAGTTTCACATCATGCTCACAAAATAAATCAATAATAAGATCATGATTCCAACTCTGACAACCTAGCTCAAATAAATAATTGACCTTAGTTTCTTCCATACTCTTAATTACATTTGAAGCTACATACACATTCTCTACATAAGAAGTCAAAGGCTCATTCCAAATAATGCCTTGTCTATCATTACCAATTCATCACTGACAACCATGCCTGATTAAATCTTGGGCCTTCATGATACTTTGCCAAGCATAACTTGGGTTCTGCACTACTGTAACATTAAAAAATGATACTTTGGGATAATATCTTACCTTATAAATTCTAACAATCAAGGAATTAGGCATATTTAATAGCCTTCATGCCTCTTTGCCAAGAAGTGCAACATTAACTCATGAATTCTCTTGAACCCCATCTCACCATTTTTTTTCCTCTTGCACATCTTATCCTAGTTGAACCAATGAATGCCATGGTTAGTTTTGTCTTTCCCTACCAAAACACATTCAATATCATCTCTATCTCGATACACAATTCCTAAGGAAGAAGGAAGACACTCATCACATAAATAGGAATGGATCGTGCAACAATCTTTAGAAGAATCTCCTTGTTTGCCTTAGATACTAATATATTCATCCATCCCTGAACTTTATTTCAAACACAACCTTTAATATAACCAAAAATCTCATTTTTACTTCTCCTGATCAATGAAGGCAACCCCAACTACTTCCCATGATTATCTATCAATGGCACATTCAACATAGAGCAATTATCCCTATTCACCTTCTTTAATGTGTTTGAGTTAAATGAAATAGAAGATTTTTTATAGTTTATAACCTATCCTGAAGCCTGCTCATAACATTGAAAGTAATTTTTAATTGCCTGACACTCCTCAGTATTAGCATTAAAAAAGAAGAAGCTGTCGTTAGTAAAAAATAAGTGTGAAACCTTAGGCACCCTTTTAGCAACCTGACAGCCATCTAGCAGACCACTCCTTTCATACATACAAATTAATTAAGATAGACCTTAAACATAAGTAATGAAAAGATATGGTGAAAGTAGATATCTTTGTCGAAGTCCAGGCTAAGGAATATTGGGATAAAAAACCTAACCATTGTGCATAACATTATAACGAAAATGAAAACACACAATATACTTAAATTCACAAATTTAAAGGCAAAACCCAACTGAATCAATATAACCCTAAGGAAGCCTCACTCAATACGACAATATGTTTTACTCATATTAACTTTAAGTGCAAAATACTCATCTTTACCTTGGTCTTCTACTTCAGATCATGTGAATTCTTAAAGGCAATGAGCACATTGTCTATGATCAATATGTTAAAAATGAATTCACTTTATGAGTCAAAAATAATACAATCCATCATTTCTTACTTGGTTAGCAATTACTTTTGATATCACCATAAACAAAATGTTACAAAAGAAGATAGGTCTAAGATCAACAATAGCCTCAACCTTATCCTTTTTTTAGATCAATACAATCGAAGTATCATTCAAACCAGGCAATAAGCAATAACCATTCATATACCTTACACAGACTTTCATAATATCCTTCTTGATAAGCCCCCAAAAGCTTTGATAAAATACTTGGTTCATGCCATCAGGGCATAGCGCTTTATCTGGATGCATAGAGAAAATAATAACCTTTACCCCCTCCTATGTAAACTCAACCAATAAATCCCTATTATGCTATTCACTAACACATAACTCAACATTATTAATTACCTTTGAATAGTTAGCTTAAAAGAAGAAAACAACTTATATAAATAATCAATAACCACCTCATCAAGCCCATTATTCCAGGACCTCAAATTGCCTTCCTTATCTTTCAACTGGTTTATGAAATTTTTCTTTCTTTAAAACATGGAAGAATTTTGAATTAGAATCACCAAATTCAAACAAATGTTGTTTTGCATGTTGTTTCCAAAAATCATTTTATCGAGAGAGAATACTGATATACTCCTTTCTAACTTCATTAAGCTTAATGACTGAATCAACATCTCTACGACCCTAAAGAAACCATTTCCCTTTCTTGTAATGATCTAACATATTTTTGAATGACTTTGTAAGCTCAATATCCCACTGCATAAGATCCTTCCACACTTCTCAATTTAAAATTGAATCATATTACCTTTACTTGACATCCAACTCTTCTCAACCATACCTTTACAACTAGCTTCTCTTAAGCAATCTTTCTCAAACCTAAACCTTCTATCCTTTACCTAAGAAACTTGCTTGATTAATTAAAGAAATAGGGGAGAATGGTCAGATGTTACTACACAAAGGTTAAAAACATTTGTTGTCATGAATTTGCAACACCAATCTTGAGAACCAAACACACTTATCTAGCTTTTCCTCAATCCAACATGTCAATCCCCTTCATTTTTCCCACATGAAGTTATGCCTAATCATCCCTAATTTCATGAAAATCACAATCCTCTATCCTTTCATGAAACCCATTAGCAAGCCAAACTGGATGAGAACACCTTCCTTTCTTCCTATAGGAGAAAGCAAATCATTAAACTCACCTAGGATAGCCCATGGTAGAGTTGATATGGTCTTGAGCTGGCAAAAAAGGTTCCACAACTCTCTCCTCCTAAAATGCTCAAAAAAGTTGTTAGGGATTCTTTTAGCATATATCTTTATGTTAAGGATTAGGAGTTTTTTTTCTAAGTTTTATAGTGTTTTTATTTAGGAATAAGTTAATTTATGTCTTTTTTATATTTGTACAAGAATCTCTTAAAAGGAACTAAATTGCAGTTTCTAGCAGTACTGCTTGGGACATTGCATGGCCATGTGTTAGATCGTGTAAGGATACAAAGTTAACCAACTAGTACAGCAGAATTGCGAAAGTAGTTAAGTGCACAAGCAATTGCATGGCTTGTGCATTGGGTTATGCAGATTGGTTGGAACATGATTGTTAAATGTTAAAAGAGGGCTTCTTTTAAAAAATAAGGAGACTGAAAGGAGAATTCAATTCTGAAGGAGACAAAAGGCATAAATAGAGAGAAAATTTTGGATCTATCATATATTCTAAATTTGTAAAAGAATTTGAAAGATTTTAGAGAGTTTTTCTTAGGATTTATTATTTTAGGGAAAAATTGTTCTTTATGGATATTCTTCTTCTAATTTCAATGGATTTCTTCAATGTTATTTCTACCTCTTCTCTTATAATGAACTAACTTTCTTATTATGTGAAAGCCCAACATTTCCAAAGAAGATTTTTGTTTCAATTTTATTGGATTTCTTGATTTAATGTGTTTGAGCTTAAATAACTTGAATATATGATGGCCATATATATTAACGGGCTAAGATCATAGATCATGGAGTAAAAGTGAAAGTCTAGGGTTAATCATAATATATTAAACTAGAGAAATAATTCCACGAGAATATGATTAATCTCTAGAGTTGTTCAAGGAATATTTATAGAAACTAATGCATTATTATTGAGTTTTATGACCATGAGAGAAGACATAATTTCAGTACTAATAGACTCAACTTTGCTTGAAAAAAATTATTGAGTAATTCAGGAAATCCATCTTCAAGGATGATCCATTCATTTGAAAAATGAATTCTTTGTGTAATTGTGAGAGACTTGTGGTGTAACCTAAATTTCCTAGCAATCAAATGCTTAAGAATTTTCTTTCATTAAATTTTTGTTTTATTAATTTATTTTTGAATTTTAGATTTTTAGTTCAATTATTCTTCTTTATTTGGTTGCTAGATAATAGGAAATTTTAGTTCTTAAGTATTTGTGAAAATCAATCTTTGTGGGAACGATCTTTACTCTTCATTGTATTACTTTAAGTGATTTGTGCATTTGCAAGAGTTTACATGTAACAAGTTTTTGGCTCCGTTACTGTGGATTGATTTTTTTTTTTCATAATATTAATATTACTTACGATTTCTATTAATCTAGAATTTAATTTCTACATTTTAATAATTTTTACAAGTCTAATTATAGTTTATTCTTTGGTTAGGTGAAGCCTTTAGTGTATTAACATTCAAAAAGTCTTAAACTATTTGAATTTGATCCTGAAATCAAACACACGTTACACATTCGAAGGTGAATTTAAAGGCAAAAAAGGAGTTTGCTTGTGGATACAATGGCTAACAAAAGAAGACCAAGAGCTTTACGAGAATTCATCATGTCATAGACCTAAGAAGCTCAGTCTAGCATTATGAAACCGGTCATTGTAGCCAAAAATTTTGTAATTAAACCAGCGATTATCTAGATGGTGTAACAAAACACATTTAAGGTGAAGCTATTAAGGATCCGAATGCTCATATCACAAATTTCTTAGAAATTTGCATAACCTTCGAGATTAATGGGCCAATCGATGATGCCATCATATTACATTTATTTTCTTTTTCATTGAGAGACAAAACTAAAAGGTGGCTGACTTCAATGGAACCTAATTCTTTTGCTATTTCGAAGGATTTCTCTAAGGTCTTCTTAGTAAAATATTTTCCACCGAGCAAGATCACAAAATTGAGGCGCTTTCAACAAAAGCTAGGCAAGACATTATATGTAGCATGTAAGGGGTTTAAGGAGTTATAGAGAAGGTGTCCACATTTATCGAATTGGTTGACAGCCCCAACCTTCTACAATGGGCTTAACCATTCAGTAAGCATTACTATAAATGTCACAGTGAAAGGTGCACTCACAAGGAAATCAATTGATGATGCTTATACTTTGTTAGAAGAGATGGCTTTAAATAACTACCGATGGGCAAGTGAAAGAGGGTTTAACAAAAGAGTTATGGGTATCATGATATTGATGCCTACACTATGTTAAATGCTAAAGTGGATGCTCTTGCAAAGAAACTTGATAGGGTGAGTGTGCATGCTATTAGCACACCAATAATGAGTTGTGAATGGTGTGGCCAACTACACTTGAGTACCAAATGCCAAATGTGAAGTTCGTTTGTCCAAAACTGTATTGAGCATATGTAATACATGTCTAACTTTAATAAGCAGCCCTATAATCTATATTTCAACACCTATAACCCCGGGTGGAGGAATCATCCTAACTATTCATAGAGAAACCAAGCTAATCAAATTAAACCTTCTCATCCTCCTAGTTTTCCTTAAAGGCAATAAGGTGATACACCTATGGGCTAACACAATCAACAAGAGGAGAAACAACCTTAAGATATGCAAAAGTTCTTAGTTAAAAAGTTTGAGAAGGTGAAGACCAAGCTAGATAAGATAGATAAGCTTGAGTTGAGGGTGAACCAAATAGAATAATATAATCAAAACTTGGAAATACAAATTAGGCAATTGGTAAAAAATTTCAATGCTAGAACACAAGGTTCATTATCATGCAAGACTGAAATTAACCCAAGAGAGTAATGTAAAGCATTAACCTTGAGAAGTGGCATGTAGATATCTAACTTCCCATGCAAGAACAAGGGTGAAACTGAGAAGGCAACCCCAAAACTACTAGAAATTCTTAAAAATCCTAGGATTTCAAAACTAAAAAATGAAGGAGGCAACCCTAACTTTCAATCCATATGGTGATCATGAGGTGGCAGAAGCCCAAGAGGATGAAAGAAGTAAGCCTTCACTGGGGAAACCATATGTTCCACCAGTTTCTTTATCTCAAAGGCTACAAAAAGAAAAGCTAGACAAGCAATATGCCAAGTTTTAGATATGTTTAAGCAACTTCACATCAATATTCTATTTGTCGAGACTTTGGCACAAATACCTATATATGCGAAATTCCTTAAGGACCTTTTATCTAATAAGGGAAAATTGAAGTAAGTTTAGATAATAACCCTTTTGAAAAAGTGTAATGCCATAATTCAAAATAGGCTTCCACCTAAGCTTAAGGATCCAAGAAATTTTTCCATTCCTTATCAAATCTCTAATTGTAAATTTGATAGAGCACTATGTGATTTATATGTGAATAATAGTCTAATGCCTCTTTCTATTTGCAGGAAATAAAATCTTGGTGAAATCTAACCAACCACGGTTACCTTGCAATTAGCGAATCGCTTTATGAAATACCCGATTGGAGTGGTGGATAATGTGTTCATGCGAGTGAAGAAATTATGCATTCTGATGGATTTTGTTATTTTAGACATTGATGAAGATATGGAAACACCTTTGATTCTTGAAATACCATTATTGGTAACCACAGGGCTATAATTGATATGAAGAAGGGCAAACTCACTTTAAATTTGTTAGAAGAATCAATAGAGTTCAATGTCTTCAGGGTAATAAAATAGCCCTATCCCATTGTGGAATGTATTAGAGTATATGTAATCAATAGTTTCGTTCAAAAATTATTTCAAAAACACCATCATGAAGATCCATTTGAAGCTTGTTTGGTTCAAAAGGCATCATCATCATATGAGAATTTGGAGATTGCAAGTGCAACCCACTTCTTAGAAGCGAATCCTCCATTCAAACATTTCAAGTTTGAGGAATTAGGATAATGTAAGATTCATCCCCCTCCTTCTATTAGAAAAGCTCTAATTTTAGAGCTAAAACCTCTTCATCATCATCTAAGGTATGCATTTCTTGGTGAAAACCAAACCTTACCTATGATCATTTTAGCTCATTTGACTAAATTACAGGAAGAAAAATTGTTGAAAGAATTAAGGGAAAGAAATAGAGCCATAGGATGGACTATCAGTGATATTAAGGGATTAGTCTTTCTTTTTACATGCATAGAATTCTCATAAAGAATGATCACAAGCCATTCATTGAGCATCAAAGGAGATTAAATCCTAATATAAAAGAAGTGGTGCAGGCTAAAATTTTGAAACTCATGGATGCAAGTATTATATACCCCATATCTGATAGTTCATGGGTGAGTCCAATGCAAGTTGTGCCTAAGAAAGGTGGGATGACCATAATTGCTAATGAGTAAAATTAATTGATCCCCACAAGAATGGTTATCAGGTGGAGAGTGTGTATATATTATAGGAAGCATAATAAGGCTACTCAAAATGATCATTTTCCCTTGCCATTTATTAATCAAATGCTTAACAGGTTTTCAGGGAGTTTTTATTACTATTTTTTAGATGGTTATTTCAGGTATAATCAAATTCTCATTAATCCAAAAGATTAAGAGAAAACTACCTTCATTTGCCCTTATAGCACATTTACATTTAGGAGAATGACATTTGGTTTGTGTAATGCATCAGCTACATTTCAATGGTGTATGATGATAATTTTTAATGATTATTGAGAAAACTATGCAAACCTTTATAGATGATTTTTCAATATTTGGAGATTCTTTTCATGCATGTTCAACTAATCTTTTTATGGTTTTACAGTGATGTAAAGAAATCAACTTGATTTTGAATTGGGAGAAATGCCACTTCATGGTTCAAGAAGGTGTTGTATTTGGCCAAAAGCTGTCTACGAAAGGTGTTAAAGTGGATAGAGCAAAATAGAGATTATTGAGAAGATGCCTCTACTAACATTCATCAAGGGAGTGCAAAGTTTCCTTGGTCATGCGAGATTTTATCGTCGCTTTATTAAGGATTTTTCAAAAATTACAAAGTGTCTTTATAACTTGCTTAATAAGATGTTGCATTTAATTTTCACCAAGAATGTTTTGATGCCTTTTATAGGTTGAAGAAGGCCTTAACTTTGACACTTATCATAGCAACCCTAGATTGGAGCTAAAAATTTGAGCTCATGTGTGATATGAGTGATTATGCCATTAGAATAGTCCTGGGTCAAAAAAGGAACAGGAGAATGCATGTGATTTATTATTCTAGCAAAATACTCAATAAAGCTTAAGTGAATTATGTGACTACAGAGAAAGATTACTAGCCATAGTGTATGCATTTAACAAATTCAGGTCATATGTGGTGGGTTATTGTATACATAGACTATGTTGTGATAAAGTATTTATTGTGCAAGAAAGACATCAAGCCTCATCTTATACATTGGGTACTTTTATTGCAATAATTCGATCTTGAGATCAGGGCAACAAGGGGACTGAGAATGTTATTGTTGATCACTTGTCTTGAATTCAACCTCAAGAAAGTGAAAATAGTAGTCTGGAAATCAAGGAAGCATTCCAGGATGAGCAATTTTTTGTGCTTTATATTGAAACACCTTGGTACGTAAACATTACCAATTACATTGTGAGTGGAATCATGCTTAAAAATATGTCATACCAGTAAAGAAGAAGTTTTTTGCAGATTGCAAGCATTACTTTTGAGAGGAACCTCTTCTTTATAAGCATTATATTGATAAACTTATCAGGAGGTGTGTGCCTAAGGAAGAAATTCATGATATTCTAGCACATTGTCATTCTCTAGAAAGTGTGTGTGCCTAAGGAAGAAATTCATGATATTCTAGCGCATTGTCATTCTCTAGAAAGTGATGGAAATTTCAGCACCACTAAAACAATTATAAAGATCCTGCAAAGTGGTTTTTTCTGGCCTACCATGTTTAAAGATAAATGGAAATTTGTATATTCATGTGATCATTGCCAAAGGATGGGCAACATATCGAGACGTTAAGAAATGTCATTGAATAACATTCTTAAAGTAGAATTGTTTAATGCATAGGGTATCGATTTCATGAGACCTTTCCCTCCATCTTATGGGCAACTCTATATCTTAGTTACAATAGATTATATGTCTAAACAGGTTGAGGCACTTGCTTCAAAAACAAACGAAGCTAAGGTGGTGACTAGGTTTGTTAAGAAATTCATTTTCTCAAGGTTTGGGTGCCTAGAGTTATTATAAATGATGCAAAAACTCATTTTTACAATAGGCAATTTGAGACCTTTCTCAAGAAATATGGAGTCACTCATAAGATTGTCACTTTCTATCATCCACAGACAAGTGGAAATTTCAAATAGGGAGTTGAAGCACATCTTAGAGAAGACAATATCAAATTCAAAGAAGATTGGTCACAAAAGCTTGATGATTCATTATGATAGAACAACATTCCCCTTGGCATGTCTCCTTATAGGTTAGTGTTTGGAAAAGCCTACCACCTTCTTGTGGAATTAAAGCACAAGGCATATTGGGCCATTAGGTTGCTAAATTTTGATCTCAAGAAGGCTGGAGAGAAGTGTCAACTTTAGTTGAATGAGCTAAACAAAATTTGAATGGATGCTTATGAGAGTGCGAGAATTTATAAGGAGAAAATGAAACTTTGGCATGACAAACATATTCACAAATGTTCATTTGAAGTAGGACAGTAGATGTTACTATTTAATTCCAAACTTATACTCTTTCTTGGAAAGCTGAAATCCCAATGGTAGGACCATTTACAGTGATCCAAGTATTTCCTCATGGAGCTATAAAATTAGAATGAGCAAATGGAAACACATTTAAAGTAAATGGACAGCGAGTCAAGCCTTACTTCTATGGAGAGACAGTGCAAACAGGAGAAGTTGTTCTCCTCAATGCTCCAGTAAAATAAAATTTAAGGAAAATAAAGTTAATGACTATAAACAAACACATGTTAAGAGGCAACCTAGCAGATTTTTAATCAATTCAGTTTTAATTTAGTTTATTTAAATTTTTGCATAATTTTCATATTTAACTGTTAGGCATAGTAGAATTTTTATTTTAAAGTAGGAGTTTTATTACAATTGGGAAGAGTTAATCATAAGATTTTGCCATTTTATTTCATTTTAGTAATGGAATTAATTTTAGTTTAATTTTGTTTATAGGTTATTAAATAAATAAATGTTGAATTTCCAAGTGTATGGGCCATTTCATAGGCCACGCAAAGAATGCAGAATAGCATAAAGGAAAGAATGACAGAGAAGTGATAGGCTTGATGTTCAATAAAAATGGGTCGGGAAGAAGACGATCTAGGCTTCAAAGTAATGAACTGGGTTGAGAAATAATCTAGAGTGCAAATGGAATTTAGGCTAGAAGAAGTTAAGTAGCTGTTTTGTTTTAATGGAATGGGTCTTTTAGTGTTTTAATGAAAGATGGGCTTTAGTTATGATCATGGACTAAAATAGGTATTTTTAAATTTTAAAATGAATCATCTTCCTTCACTAAACTCTAAAGGAACATTTTATTCCCTTTGATTATCCCAACCAGCACTACCATTCCCAATCGTTACCCATCATACTATTCCACTTCCCACAGCCACAACATCCGTAAACTCACTCCCCCAATAACCATATTTTCTCCTCTTTAACATTTCCCTTCAAAACTTGCATCTCACAATCCCATTTTCCAAACCTATCATAACCATTTTCTCCCTCCCATTCCACTTTTCTTCAACAACCATTTTTCACCATACCAATAAAGAAAACAAGTAGCGAAAAAGTGGGCATTGAGAAGAGGTTCTCCATCAACCCATTTTGAAGATCGCATCGACTTCGACTTAGAGATATCTCAGTTGCCACTACTATCAAAGCAACCATTCAAACCAGACCTTGAATTCCTCAATGAAGCATAAGAAGGGAGGTACTAGAAATTGAAAAGGAAGGGTTTTAAGGCTAATAAATTTTACTATGGCTAGACTTGAGAGACTCTCTATCTCAAAAGAGATGTGGATCATCTGCTAAAAGGAGTCAGTTTATGCTTATTCATAGAAATAAGACTTTCCTCCTTCCCAAAAATTACATTAGAGTTCCTCTAACACCGGGCCAAATTGGAGATAATGGTCAACCGAAATGGTTCACTTGTCGATTGTTTAGAGAAAACTAGAAGGAACTTTTTGATTTCTTCAACCTTATTTTTTGTTTTTCTAAAGAAGGGCTTTGAACCCTGCCGTCAGAGTATAACGTCCAAGTCTTTTGAGACAAAATCGAAACCAAGGATCGACTTTTGTCGCAAAAAGATCAAAGTCGCACAAAATCAAGAGCTTGGCCCTTTGTTACATTCACTGCCTTTCTGTCTACACCCTATCCATCAAGGTCGAAAATATAGGTTTGATTTCGTGAAATGATTTATTATTTTTATGGTGTGTTATGAAAAAGAAGCAGCCAAATTGGGGTGTGTGGATATTCCAGCACTTAATGGCAGTTGCCACAGCCACAAAAAGAAAAATTATGGGAGGGTTTGTGGTTACTACCATCACCACAACATATTAGAGTTTCTAGTACCAAGATTGGAAATTGGCATCAGCGATATTGATTGGATATCTTAACTGCTCTTACCTGCGACAAGCTTACATCTGCAAAAAGAAAAACAACAAATATGTTTCCGTGCATGGAGAGATTTATGTTGAGCAGGAGGAGGAAGAGGAGACACCCAGAACCACCTATACCTAACTGGCACTGCAGATTCAAAAATTGGACATGAGGGTGAGAACCATGCAAGAGCAATTTGAGGCACTTTTTTCCTTTATGGGATTCACACCACCACCACCTAGAGCATAGAGGGATTTAGCTTTTAAATTTTAAGATTACTTTTTATTGAATTGTGGAACAATAATTTTAATTTCGTTAATTATGGAAATTGTGTCAATGGTTTGTGGATATTTTGCTTCAATTTAAAATACTACAGGGTAAATTTTAGGACATAGATTTTAAGATATATTTTACTTAACGAATTGTAGGGTCAGCAACAGAGTTTATAATAAGGATTTCCAATGAGAAGGTCACAAGTACAAGTGTAAGAATAATTTGTGAAATTGTCAATATTCTGCTAGGTATTGAAATGTATTTAAATTATGTTTGCAGCTAGTGAAATAAATAACTAGAATTCCAAGCAATGATTAAGCAATTTGGATCAAATTCATGTCACTCTTTGTTGAAATTTGGAATTGAGATTGAGGAGCTATTGGTATTTCTTGTTATTATTTTGGAAATTGACATGAAATTAATAACTGTGATAGTTGTACTAGAATTTCTCTTATTTCAGTGCAACAATGAATTAAAGATATGTCTTGCATGAAATTAAGTGATAAAATAATCAGACATGTTGAGATTTGGCTTTTGTAATTAACAAAATTAAGGATTGGTGCACATTGCTTTATGTGAATCTTTGAGTAATTGAAGTGGAAATGTTAGGGAATTGTATGCTCAGTTTTCTATACAAGGGTGGAGAGATAATAACTGCTCCAGAATAACATATGAGCACCAACTATTCTAAACTATCCATTCCAGGTTCACTGTTGTTTTTCACTTTATTTTTCTCATGTAACAATGCTCATATCAGTGATTATTTGTTGAAGGATGGAATCAAACATGCACCAAGTGAATGGGAAAATTAGAAGAACACTACAAAAATCAGTCACCTCCAAGATTCAATTTAGACATGTAATAGGGAAGTGCACTTTTTGTTTTCTTATTTTCACTTTTTCATTTTCTCATTTCTCCAAACATTTAGTGAGGGCATAAAATAGGAAATTTTATTTTTTAAATTCTTTTAGAAAGTACAAGATTCTTTTGTTTAGTAATTAGTTAATCTATTCTTTGATTAAAATGTATTTATTCTTTTGTTAATAGTGCTCTTGCTTTCTTAGAGTATTATTATTCAAAAATAAAGAAGAATCAAATTGGAATATTGATCAATGCAATTATTATGAAAATTTGAATTTATTAAATTTTCGTAGTAAATTGGACTTGATCTTCTCATATGGGAATTTAGACAATTGATGAAATTTGATAAATTTAGTAAGCAAGTATCTTGTATAGTTTGATTGAAAATTTGCTTGAACAATTGCACCAAGGAGTGATTGCTTATTTAAATTCAAATCATGTGTTTGATAGTTTGTTTTTTAAAAAACATTTTCACTAATTCTAGAATAAGACATAAAATCTTTTGAGGTGAAATATTAATTCACACTTAATCAAGGAACTGATCAAGACATTCATTGTGTAGTCTATTTAACCCCTCTATACCTTATCAATTTTTATCTTTTACACCATTTTTGAGCCATGAAATACACTTTAAGAGTGTATATAACTTTTTTCTTTGTATCTTTATCCTTATTACCATATAGCTCATATTATGGGTATGCCCTTTAAGAGAATTTATAGAATTGAATTTTTCTCAAGTAGTATTAGAATTTTCATAATGTGTGATAAAGTGAAGGTAGGATCTCCTTCTTTTTCATATGGTTGAGCATAAGTTGCAAGTGATTAAAATATAGGAAAAATTAGTGAAGAAGTATGATACTTGCAATTATACAGTTGTTGATTAAGTGATTATCTTTGTTTCTTTTGTTTTAAAAAATAAAAAATAAAAAATTTGACAAATTGTGAAGTTCTTTTGAGTTAAGATTGGTGTTATTTGGAGCTCATAATTATAAAAGAGCATTCTATCAACAATTTACTCATGAGCTTGTGTAGAATTATGATAGATTGAGTGACTGTTGCTCGAAAATATAATAAGAGATTTGTTGGATGGTAAAGTTTTAAAATATTTAGGAATCTTTAATATTACTTGATTAATTTTAATTCTTGAAATTCTTTTATTTGTACTTTTATTATTTTCATTGGCAAGCCATTAACCCTAAACACTTTATAAACCAATAAACACTTTTTGATCCTTAATTAAATGTTTAATTACATTAGTGGAGATTGATTGTATGTACTTGCTTATAAAATTTAGTATAATATAATGTTATGAAAAGTTTTGACAATACTAACTTGTATTATATTTGATTTTAAATTGCATCAATAAAGAAAAAGGTGTTTTATGGTTTTTGTGAATTTCTTGGTTGACTTGTACTAGAAATTTCTTGCAAAGTTTTGAAAATGGATTTAAATGTCTCAAATTTTATTATAAGTATTGATTGTTTAATTTGTTATGCAATTTGTCTAAGTTCAAAGGATTAAAGGATTGCAACTGTTGAATTGAAAGATTCTCTTATTCGATTTCTTTGTTTGCTTGAGAACAAGTAAAACTCTAAGTTTAAGGGAGTTTGATAGGGATTTTTTTTAGCATATATTTTTAGATTAGGGATTAGGAAGTTTTTCTAAGTTTTATAGTGTTTTTAATTAGGAATAAGTTAATTTATGTCTCTTTTATGTTTATATAGAAATCTCTTAAAAAGAGCTAAATTGCAATTTCCAACAGTGTTAAATGAGACATTGCATGGTCCATGCGTTGGACCATACAATGATACATAGTTGAACAATCAGTAGAGCAAAATCGAGCAAGCAGTTAAGTGCATGGTCAGTTATATAGTCCATGTATTGGGTCATACAGATCGGCTAGAACAAAATTGTTAAACGATAAAGTAGAACTTCTTTTAAAAACAAGGAGATTGAAGGGAGCATTCAATTCTAGAGGAGATGAAAGGCATATCTAGAGAGAAAATTTTGGATCTATCATCTATTTTAAATTTATGAGAGAATTTAGGAGATTTTAGAAAGTTTTTCTTAGGATTCATTGTTTTAGGGAAAGACTGTTCTTTGGGGATTTTCTTTTTCTAATTTCAACAGGTTTCGTCAATATGTTGTTTCTTCTTCTTCTCTTAGAATGAACTAACTTTATTATTCAAGGGATTAAGGCAAAAACCTAATTTTTTTCCATGATTATATAAGAAGATTTTTGTTTCAATTATATTAGATTTCTTGATTTAATGTGTTTGAGTTTGAATAACTTAAGTATATGATGGTCTCATATATTAAAGGGTTAAGATCCTAGAACAGGAAGTGAAAGTGAAAGTTTAGGGTTAATCATAACATATTAAACTAACGAATTAATACCATGAGAGTAGGATTAATCTCTAGAGTTGTTCCAAAAATATTCATAGAACCTAATGCATTATTATTGAGTTTTGTGATCACGAGATTAGGCATAATCTTAGTAGTAATAGACTCAATTTTGCTTAAGAAAGATTATTAGGTAATTTAGGAAATCTATCATCAAGAATAATCCATTCATTTGAGAAACAAATTCTTTATGTAATTGTGAAGAGTGATGTAATGTAACCCGAATTCCCTATAAATCAATTGCATAAGAGTTTTCTTTCATTAAATTTCTATTTTGTTAATTTATTTTAGAATTTTTTTATTTTTAATTCAATTATTCTTCTTTGTTCGGTTACTAGATAATAAGAAATTTTAGTTCTTTGGTACTTGTGAAAATCAATCTTCATGGAAATGATATCTACTCTTCATTATATTACTCGAAGCAATTTGTACACTTGTAAGAGTTTACACACAATAAAAGCCATAATACTCCATAAGTCTCTATGCACCAAACTCTGTAATCGACACCACAACATCAATATAGTTATCCAAAGAACCCAACAACTTTGTCATATCCTTTTTCTTCCATAATAGTGCAATACCCCTTCCATGTTATTGTCTTTCCATTGCAAAAAAGCCTTTGAATCCAAGGACATTTAGCAACTCCTTAACTCTCTTATTACTAACCATAGTTTTGATTAAAAAAAAAAATGGTCCTCTTAGAGATAACTAGATACCTCAAAACTTGAATTGTTTATGTATTCCCAAGCCCACGACAATTCCATGAAAGCGCACTTATAGGTCCCGACAGGCCTAGTTTCAAGGCTCGCAAATAAAGCGAGCACGGGGCGCAAAGAATTTCAATCTGAATTGAAGAATCGAATTAAACTGGCTTTGAATAGAAAAAATCTTGAAAATAAAATGAATGGAACAATTTCAATTTTTTATATATCTCTAGACTGAGAACCAACCAAAGTCGTCTCGACCTTGAATTAGACCAAAATCTCTAGAACCAAACAAATACGTACACACACATATCATTCAATGTATATGCTTTATAAAACTAATCAATTTGTTAATTTAAATATTAAACTTATCAATTTCATTAGATGGTTTATCTAAATAAAATATGTAATGAAAATTATCATTAATTTTAACTAGGCTCTGATACCATTTAGGACCACTCCTTGCTATACAGCTATGACTATGGATAAGTACAACAATCTATGACTGCTTACAAAGCTTCAATGATCACCTTGAAGACAATATGCATATGACTGTGATCAGCAATAGACTAAGAAGTCGTATGAGAGGTCAGCACTGTATGACTATTGCTTTCTTTAGGCTTCCTTGCCATCTTTACAACAGTCCTTCGGCTTTAGTACTCACGTAGTGCTCCACAGTCCTTTTGATATGCCCACCACTTGGCTTCCACAGTCCTTTTAGTACAGCAAAGATGGGAGATTAATGAGACCAAAGATGAGATGAGAAGAAGAAGATAAAAGAGGGATGATAGTAATATTGAAGGCTATTGGCTTTAGAAATTTAGAGACTCATAATGAGAGAGATTTATTTTTCAAGAGAGTGTTTATTCTTTTCTAAACTTTTGTAAGATTTCTTTAACGAAGGATTCTTTTGTCTGTCAAGCATTTGAGAAATGACCTTTCGTTCACTACATAACTTTTTGAGACCTTGAAGCATTATTTGATAGATTTCCCCAAATGAAAGATCATTAAGGGATTTCTCCTTTTGTTTCATGATCTGATGGATTAAAGTGGTTAATAGTTCAGGTAAGGAAGTGATACATGCTTCTTTTAGGTCTGGACTTGCCTATCCGCTTAACTGATAAAATCTCTTGGCCATTCGTTGATAATGAAGATCAAGATCTTTCTTTAACAATGAACAACACTTCATTTGAAAATATTCTCGCCTTAGGATGTCATTGCCTTCTTGGGGCTTTCACGCAAATTATGCATACAAGATTCCAAAGAATTCTGAAGCACCTGCACTTTGTACTAAGGTGACCTCTGAATATTCATCTAAGGCAGTGTACCAGTCTTGAAATCATCCTGTCATCCTGGTTACAAATTCTTCAAGAACTGTTCGTATTACCATACCAAGTTTCTTAATTTGCGTATCAATCCAAGCCCTAAACTGTTGGAAACGATCCCTGTACATGTCCGAGCTTATATCCTCTAATGTAAACCAAGGCCCTTCTGTTGAAATATGTGGTTGGTTAGGAGGCCTGTTATTTTCAGTTTTCATTGCCTCATCCAGAGTTTCAACTGCATAAGATGAAGCAGGAGGAGGATCTGCCATGAATTGAGCAGGAATTTCATCATCTGAAGAAGTAGTGTATTCAGTATCTTCTTCTGATTCAGAAGATGAAGAAGGCTCATTTGACTTTATATTGACCATAGAGAATGATGGAATGGACGAAGAATCCCCAAGATAAGATTCTATAGGGTTCATCATTTGGCTTTCTAGTGGGTTTGATGGTTTGGAAG
Organism: Omphalea diandra; assembly: GCA_949677035.1. Taxonomy (NCBI): domain Eukaryota; kingdom Viridiplantae; phylum Streptophyta; class Magnoliopsida; order Malpighiales; family Euphorbiaceae; genus Omphalea; species Omphalea diandra. The sequence continues at coordinate 31,316 of CATIWR010153102.1, forward strand.
GAGTTTTAACTAACTCAATAGAAGTAGCAGTATGCATGGAGGAATCTTTAGGTTCAGGTACTGATTGGATAGGGAATTTGCCTACTCTGAGTTTTTTGTGAAACAAGTCTGTAGCTAGGCCATGGTGCTCTAATTCAGTTGTGGTAGGGATATGAAGAGAATGAGGTCTAGTAGGTGAGGCTTTTGGTAAAGGGATATCAAAAGGATCCTAATATTTGGTTTTAGAGGATTCGAAGGCAAAATCTTTCTCAGTTCTCTCTAATTGAGATTTAAGCTTTGAATTTCTACAGCTTTTCTTCTGATTTCTTCAGATTGAGCCCTTTGAGATATCATCTGCATTACTTCTTTATGTTTCTCCTCTACTTGTATTTGAAGCCAAATCATCAATTCATAGATTGCTCTTTCATGTTCAGTGAGTCGAGTTTCAATAAGGTCGACTTATTGAGATACTTTGTCTACCTTATATGTTATGTTCTTTAGAATCCAATTTTGAACCTGAGCATTGGTAGACTGCCAATTTAGAACTGTTTCTACTGGAGTCACACTTAATAGTTGTCCTTCAGCATTAATCCCTGTGGGATTTTTGACTACTGTCATAGTCCTGACTCTAATGTTTTGGTTAACTGTGTCAGATAATGGTGGAAAATCTTCCTCTGTAGGTTGGAACATACAGAGTTATGGAATCTATTTGGGTTGAGGTTTTTTAGATTGCCATCTTTGAGCTTGTGTGATGCAAGGTAAAGGTGTTTGGTTTTATGGTGATTTGTGGGTAGACTCTTTTGGTTGAGGTTTAAGTGTTTAGGGAATAGGACCATATTTGACAAGGTAGTCATATTTTCCTGAAGGTTCTCCTAGTAATCCTATGAAAGGATCACCTTCATCGTACCTTTTCTTCATGGAGCTTTTTGAGCATCCTTTTCCCTTTCTTTTCTTTAGTTCATCTTCTTCCTCATCATAACCATAAAGACAATCATCACAATGGCATTCATCCCAAAAACAATGCCCATAATGTTCATAAGGATAAACTGGATTTCCATTATTCTCAAAATAAATAATTGGCATGTCTTTTTCTAGAGAACAAGGAGTCATCATGAACTGAGTAGTAAATACACCACCTTCTGCTGTAACCGGAGGAGTTCGTGTGAACTTTGTTTCTACTGTACCATCTACTCTACGATATTAGACTGGTTCAAGAGATTGAACTGGTTAGGTGCTTTGATGCATTTGTTCATAACTAGTAACCCAAGCTTCTGGTAACAACTGGAGAAGTTCATTCCTCGTGATTTACCGAGGAATATGAATGCAAGTTGGAGCATTATTAGTGTCTGCCATGATCAACAGGGCCTCATTTTCATGAGAAAGAGACAGATCTATTAAATGATTCTGGATCCTGTAGATCATTCGATAATGAATAGTAGTCATCATAGCAGAGATGACTTGAGGAGCTCCGGTTATCTGGATCTGCACCTTTAAAGCACTTAAGACATGAGGATCTTTAAAGGATAAATTATAATTGGGATAAAACGTGAACATAACAGTTCTTGCATTAAGAGATGTTTCAATCGTCCCAATTACTGCATGTTGGTATTCCAGACATCTGTTATCAAGCAAGGCAATACTTGCAAAGACCAGCAATCCTTTTCTTCCATAATAGCTAACTGTTATACGAATAGCTCCGAAATGGATATGAGTGTATCCCTATGACACCTATTGTTGAATAAACTCTGGAGGAATTTCCAGAGTAATAAATTGTTCTTTCCCTGTAGCTGGTATATAACACTGATCAAAGATAGAGGATTGGACATATTCTTTTATAGCTTTGGGTGTTTGTCGAACTAAGGATTTTATAGATCGAGTCCATGAAACTTTGTTCTTTTGGAAAGCATCATAAAGGTTAAGGAAAGGCAATTGTGTATCTTGGATTTTCTGACTGTCTGGGAGATAACTAAGCTCATATAAGTAGTCTATTTAGAGGAAGTGGTTTTTGTAAAGGAAGGAGAAGGAGGAATAGTAACAGATAAAGAAGTTGTAGCAGGCTGAGAGTTTGAAGGAAAAGGAACAGTATATGTGCAAGAGTTTTCCATTGATAGAAAATAGTCGTTAGCCTCCAATAATTACATACCAGCCACCCCTGCAAAAGGAAAAGAAGAACCAAGCTCTTATACCATTTAGGACCACCCCTTGTTATACAGCTATGACTATAGACAAGTAGAACAATCTATGACTGCTTACAAAGCTTCAATGATCACCTTGAAGACAATATGCATATGACTGTGATCAGCAACAGACTAAGAAGTTGTATGAGAGGTCAACACTGTATGACTATTACTTTCTTCCTACAGGCCTGAAATTCAGAAGTTATTTTCAGCCTTATATCACCAGCACATCCTTATTCTTATTAGAGCCCAGTCTGGCCCAACTTTCACCAGGCATAACCCAAAAAATTCAAACATTAAAAAACCTGTGTTGTGCAGAAAACCATACAGAATTCCTATCCAAAAATCTAAAAACTTTGTGGACCAATTTGGCCTTTTTTTATATCCTTACCCTTCAAAGTCAATGAGGATATCAATCCAACAAAGGCGACGCATCCTGGCATGAATCCTGATGATCAAGAATTGGCATATCAGGAATGTTCACAGTTATTGGCCCATGGGCTTATTGAGCCTACAAACTCAGAATGGGCATGTCAGGCCTTCTATGTCAATAAAAGATCAGAACAAGTCTGTGGCAAGAAGAGACTTGTTATTGACTATCAGCCTTTAAACCACTTCCTTCGAGACGACAAATTTCCATTACTAAAAATTTCCTCTCTGTTTGTTCATTTGTCGTAGGGAAAAATATTTTCAAATTTTGATTTAAAGGCAGGTTTTTGGCAACTTGGAATTACACCAAAAGACAGGCACAAACGGTATTTTGTTTGCCCAACACACATTATCAATGGACAGTCATGCCGTTTGGATTAAAAACAGCACCATCTCTGTTCCAAAAGGCAATGGTCAAAGTCTATGAATCCCTCCTTGACAGTGCATTAGTTTACATAAACGACATACTATTGCTTTCACCATATGAAGATTCTTATATCCAATTGCTACCAAAATTCATAAATCTCACACAACAATATGGGATAATGTTGTCTCCCACAAAAATGAAAGTGGCAGAAAAAGAGATAGAATTTATGGGGATGAAAATTAAAGATGGCCAGTATCAGCTTGGTCCACATATAGCTGCTGAGCTGTTAAAATTTCGAGATGAGAATCTTACGAGAAAGCAAATCCAACAGTTTCTTGGAATTACTAATTACCTACGTAGCTTTGTTCCCTATTATGCAAAACATGCCAAGCCACTACAGCTCATGCTTAAGAAAAATCCACCACAGTGGAGTCCTAGTCAGACACAAGTTGTCAAAACACTAAAGCGTGAACTACAACAATTACCACCACTACAGATTCCTTCTAGTGGCAAAAAACTATTGCAGACAGATGCCAGTAATACTCACTAGGGGGCTATTTTGTTAAAAGAAAAGGACGAAAAAAAAAAGCAAATTTGCTCACATGCTAGTGGGACCTTCAAGGAGTCAAAACAGCACTACCACTTAACCTTCAAAGAAATCTTGGCGGTCAAATATGGCATCAAGAAATTTGAATTTCATCTGATTGGTCATAGATTCACAGTGCTAATGGATTGCTCATCCTTTCCTAAGATTCTTGAAGCAAAAAAGACGGTACCTAATCCACAATTGCTGAGGTGGAAGGATTGGTTTAGTAAGTACTCATTCGAGGTAAAGCATATAAAAGGGGACTCAAACCTCATCCCTGATTTATTATCCAGACCTCGAAGTATTTCATTTATTCACCAATTTTACCAAATAGCACCCATGGCTTCTTCATCTTTCTCACCTTCTTCAGCCACAACAATGTCAGCTTCATCTAAGTCCTCTACCACACAACCTCTAAAATTCAAGTCCTCTTACCTTAGGACTGGGGTCCCTCCTGAAGTTCAACTTCCTATCACCTACTCTTAAATATCCTCCCTGGCATTTGAACAAATACTCAAATACCAAACAATCCTTATACAAACCTTTGGTCCAACATTCATGGATATGCTGGGATTCCATCCTTTCTATCCCTTCCTCAAAGTCTACACCTTCATGGATTTTGTTGTTGTACCAGGAAGCGGTTGGATATGGCCCAAAGAAATGCTTATTTTCCTATGGTATTTCTGTCACCTTTATAATATTGCTATAGAGGTAAGACCAACACAATTTAGCCAGTATCTCTGCAAGCTCAAAAGAGGAGTCTATCAAAATCCACACTTAATCACTTTCCTTGAGTGGTTTTCTCTCATAGACAAGTGGAATGATATGATAAAAGAAAGGATCTCATGATCAAGTGCAAAGGAGATGAAGGCACTTGTGTCTGTCCCAGTAAAAAGAAAAAGCATTTCTTACGATTGAAAGCTAAAAGTTCTGGTTCCAAGAAAAGGAAATGGAGATATTTTTGGAGAAAGAAGTACAGGGGCAAAAGAAAGTCAACTAGATGTTATATTTGTGGACAAAAGGGGCATTTTGCTAAACAATGTCCTAACAAACCCCAAGAACATCAAAAATGATTCAGCAAATCCAAATCTCTTCTGCTATTGATTTGGACCATGCAAACATAGAATCTCTATTCTCCATTGATGATGAACCAACAGAGGAAACAACTTTTGTTATTCAAGATTTTTCCTCCGATGACGAAGAACCAGACTATACAGGCAGTCATGCCATGATTCCTGTTGATTTTGCCTTTATAACTCCTGTTGAATTGGCTTCTGCAAAGGAACTATAATTTGAAGAAGATCATCCTATTCCTTTTGCCTTTGTACATGTATTTGTAGAGCCATTTGCAAAGCCCATCAAAGTAATTGCTTTTATTGACATAGGAGCCCATATATCAGTCATAAGCCCAAAAGTTCTACTAGCCCGATATTGGAGTCCATATAAAAAATATTTTCGGGCCGCTAATGGAGCTGTCTTTCATATAGGTCTTGTTACGGCAAAGCCTATTACTGTTCAATTCTTTCCTGGCTGCAAGATCCATGCGAGATTCCTTGGGTCAACCTTGCCAGACAAAGATGTAGTTGTGGGCTTCGATCTATACTGGAAATTGGCTAAATTTTATCTTTTTTAATTGAATGATTGAATAAATATTTTATTAATTATTATTAATAATTGAAATGAAATCAACAATTTATACTTACTCAATTAATCAATTTATTAAAATTGAACTTTCAATTTTAATTATCATATAAATATAATAATATATACTATTTAATTTTTTTATTTTAAAAATTAATACACTTAAATTTTTTATAGTAATATGAAAATTGATAATTAAAGGCTACAAGTACCGGATACCCGAATCGTACAAAACCGAACTTAATTGCACCAAAAGAACCGAGAATCGAACTAAACAATCCTGAAATTTTGGAAAGATATGGGTTCCTCAAAAAATAGTTTTCTAAAAATATGAGACGGTTCCGAAAAATTTCAAATCCCTAAACAGTCTCATCTCATGCTCACCCCTACCCACAGATATCAAGTTTTTTGAAACATTACCTAATTCTATTCCTAGGCATGAGTGCATTTATCTTTGCATCCTATCTTTTTACGCTTTGGGTCCATAATAACAAGCCCATAAATAAGTGCATCCTGAGTTGGATCCCTATCAACACCTTCTATAGAAGACCTTTTCATTTGAATTCCTTAATCTCATTCATTTCCCCAATGGATTTATCCTTCATCACTTCCTCATTCTCTCCCTCACTTCTCTAAAATCATGCTCCTTGCGAAAATAGGACTCCTATTTGTTTGACCATTAATAATCATCCTATCGTCACCCTCTTCCCCTTCTCTAGTCATCTTCTCTGACATAGAATTATGCATCCACTTTTCTCCTGGTAAATTAATGGCATTATGATTAGGAGCTCTCAGCCATGAACCATAAGCATTTGTTGGCTCTACCCTCTAAATATGATAGAGTTTCTCACAAAAATTTTCTAAATGGCCAATAACTTCAAAAAAGAAACAAAATGTGGGAATTCTTTCATAGTTATAGTTAATCCAAATCCAATCACCCCTTGATCTCTTTATTTTCAACCTCCTATTAATAAGAATTCTAACATCCATTAAAACTCGAATCCTCATAAAACTTCTCTATAACCCATTGAAATTTTGTGGATCTGCTTCTACAAACTGACCAATGTAATCACCTATTAGTTTATCAATCCACTTTGACATGAAACCCTCTGTGAGATTGTAGACTTGCAGCCATATCTCAATCATATAAAGAGAGATCTTCGAAGGTAGTTCAACATTCTCCAATCAATTAATGAACAAAGGATTTTGATTAAAGGTTTATGGACCATTCTTCATAATGCTTTAGATATGCAGTTCATGGGAAAACTAAAATAAGAACAAATAAGGCTTAACTCCTTAATGGTCGACCATTCTTCATAACCCTTTAGCCCAAAAAGAAGCCAGTGTACTCCTCATTGTTAAAAAATCCATCGTCTTATCAGCCAAAAATCTACCCACTAAACACCATCGAAAGTTATGTATTTGTTCATTCTCCAGATTATCCTCAATGGTCAAACCATTTTCCTCTCATCTACCAAGGAGATTTGAGCATACAAATCTTTTATACTAGTTATATTGTTGGAACTTCTCACCATAACTAATAAAAAATAAAATGAACTCAAAAACACAACTTGTTAAGAGATAAGACATACTTCCAACTATATGTAAAGTATTCCTCAATTTTTAGAAAAAACTCTATTTGTGGAAGTTATCCATACAATTTTATTATTCATGTGCTCATGCATAGTAGTAAAATTTTTAACATACTCCAAAATTAGATCTATAAAAGTATCGATTGCTTTAGGAAGGACTCGTCCCTATGTTGCCATGTTGAATATACTTTGGTAGATTTTGGAATAACAACATTTTTATGCACACAATAGGGGACTTATCAATCAAAACCTCACTAATCAGCCAAGAATCATGCCAAAAGCAACAATCACATCCATTTCCTAATTTATACTTAAAAAACTTTTTCACTTTCTTCCTTAGTTTTAATAAACTAACCAAATCTAATTAATAATGGTTCAAAATACCCACAAAAATTCAATCCCTTTAACTTGCTTTTAGTAATCCATTAATCCCATAAAGTAGATTTTTTAAGTTAGGAGTTCCCAAATTATTTTCACCACTATTATGTTCCACCTAGTGATATTCCTGACACTTAAATCTTTTTCACTTTTACATATACAAAGTTCAAATCAAGCGATTGATCCTTTCTTTTTGTAAGTACCATTTCCTTTCCAAAGAAACATAATCTTTCTATTTCTTTTATGACTATTATAGGACAAAAAAATAAAGAATGCCTATTAATTAATTATGAAAAAAATTTTCTAGAAAAATAAGTATTATTACCTATCAAATAACTAATTAGGTAATTCTTTTTACCCATAAAATTTATTTTAGATATGAATAGTAAACAATTAATAGAAGTAAATTTTCATGTACGATATATATGATATAAAAAATTCAGTATACATTTACAAGTGGAGGACAGAATTTGAATTTTACAAATGTAAAACTCTCATCTTCAGTCCTTTAAAAAAGAAGATAATAAATGTGAATTTCAAAAAAGAAAATGTTAAGTACTTACATAATGTCTAAAAAATATATAAAGTCTCTATGTGTATAGATTAAGTTAATTATTTTCATTACATTTAAAAAAAAATGGAGGTTGCAAGTGCTTTTAAAACCATGCATTTTTAGGTTGGGTGGCTATTGAGAGAAGCACCGAAAGGGCAAGGTTTTACCTTATATTTGGTACACTAATTATGTAAGAAAAATACAAAAATTAAATAAGAGAAAACAAAAGAAATTTAATTTTTATTTTCTTATTTAGTTCTCTTATAAAATAGAAAAATTCAAATTTATTAAGTATAAATTTACTTTTTTAATTCTTAAAAAATAACAAATATAATATATGAAGACAAAATAAAATATTATAGTAATTTAATATATTTTACTCTTTTTAACTCTCTATTTTTTTATAAAATAAAGAATAATTTGTATTAATATAATTTATTTCTAAATCTTTGCATTTATCGTTCTCTTTTCTTTTCTCTTACTTGCAAATCAAACAAAGTCTTTTATTTTCTCTGTCTCTTCACTTTTCTCCTATCAAACAAAAGGGTTAGGGTTTAGTGGAAACCAAATCAAAATCAGAGGAAGATGAAGTCGGTGGTGGGAATGGTGGTCTCAAACAAGATGCAGAAATCGGTGGTCGTCGCTGTCGATCGACTCTTCCACAACAAACTATACAACCGCTACGTAAAGAGGACGTCCAAGTTCATGGCCCACGACGAGCACAATCTCTGCAATATCGGCGATCGAGTAACTATTTTTCTCTTGCTCGCTCACTTTCTTTATTCTTCGAAGAAAATTGAAATTCTTGAAATTTTGCTACTTCATTGAAATAAAATAGCATATTGTAGTTACTGGGTTGACATTTGATTTTAATCAATTGTGGTACTGTCATTTTGTTCTTGAGTTCCCTTTGTATCGAGCAAATGAGAAAAAAGAATCCAAGTGTCTTAAATTTCTTTATCGAGCAAAGGAGAAAAAAGAATCCAAGTGTCTCAAATTTCTTCATCTATTAGAAAAATTATTCAATTTTGTAGTAGTCCACCTGAAGTTCTTTGACTATTTGCAAGGTAATTTTGTTTGTTATATAATTCATTTGTGTGCAAAACTCACATTGTGGAGGCATGTCTTGCTCAAGTGCTTTAAGATCGCATAAAGAAGATTTGTTGTATAAATTATTAAGTGTAAACTTCTTAGCCTTTTGTAATTTTAACTAATGAATAAAGACTAGGTTGTGAATCCATACTTTGAGGCTTCTTTTCTGCCTTGCCTTATGGGAGTTGTATTTCTCAACTTGTGCCTTCAGTTCTTTGGAGAGGCTGTATGAAAGAAATGTTCTACTTAAGTACTTTAATGATGAAGTCCTCGGTTTTCCTCTTTTTAGTAATTCATACTAAGGGACTGTGATGAGAATTTAATATTGCTTTGGTTGGTCTGGTTGTAATTGAAGTAGTCAAAGATAGGTAAAAACTAGTTGATTTTCATATCCCTTACTCTCTCCTCCTCCTGTTTTAGCATCTATAATCCTAGTAAAATAAGCAACTGAACATACACATGCATTTATAATTTCATTTAGTCTGTTTATCATTTTTCCAGTTAATGACTAATTATATAAAATTTTATTTTTTTACTTTACTACATGAATCCAGGTTAAATTAGACCCTTCTAGGCCGTTGAGCAAGCGAAAGCATTGGGTTGTTGCTGAAATTCTGAAGAAAGCACGAATTTATGTGCCTCCATCTGCTGATAACACAATGAATTCAAATAGCATGATTGAAGTAACAAATTCTTCAACATCTTAAGGTTTGGTCAAATCCAATATGCTTGCTTTCTAAATTTTTTATTTTGTTTTACTGTATCATGTTGTGAATCTTGAGGTTTTCTTAAAAGAATAACAAATTGTGTTTGTCTATATGCGTAGTCTACACTGTCAAAGGATTCAAAATATGTGACAGTTGTATCCGTAATTGATGTGTTGTTATTCTCATATTTACCATATTTTCCTGTGTGTGTGTGTGTGTGTTTCCACAGTTCTTAAGCACATTTTAGGATCAATATGGCTAGGCAAGTTTTAAGCTCGTTTACTGCTACAATTGAGAGAACAGATGTTATCTTCTTCTTCCTTTTTTTTTTTTTTGGTTTGGTGACAGGTGACAATTTACTTGAGACATCTGATGGGCAGAGGAGTCTTGCATCAGGAGAGAGAACTGCAAAAATTATTGAGAAAAAAGGACTGATAGTTAAAAAACACAGTGCATTCGTTCTCTGTTTGCATTTAATTTCATCTGGACAATGTGAACCTTAAGAGAGAGATTTCAGTGTCTGGCAAAATTTTGAATGTACTACCTTTTTGCAATAACTAACATTCCTTATTGGTAGTATTGAATGTGAAATATATACTACCTTGATCTCAAGTAGAAGCATATATTTATCTTGTCCAGAATTTTCTGTGTCCACATCTAGCAAATCTGTGCAGAGACTTACAAAATATATATTATTTTGACAAATGTAGGTCCAGGAGATGTTCATGATCGTAGGGAGAAAAAATTATATTCCTAGGTTTCTTTCTGTCGATAATTGAGCGGCAGTAGAATGAATATGATGGTTGGCTTAACTAAAATGACAAAGAAAAGAGGAAATCACTTCCAAAGGGCCATTCATCCTAATATTTTTCTCACAGAATTATTACTGTTGCGGACAACTTTGGAGGCATGCAGTTGATTTACTTGAAATTGAAAACTGCAATGGTAATACCCAAAATAAGGGAAAAAAGGTTGCCCTTGATTAATCATATGGTGAGATTCCACAAAATATCTTCACTGCAGCGACTGAGGATTAGCTGCTTGAAAACTTTTTTTCTGAAGCATTATGAGGCAAGCAGTTCCGTAAAATACCAAGTGGAGTAGCAAGGTCATATGGCACAACTCCGATCCCTTTAATCGGGAGCTAGTAATCCAAATATGAAAATCCAATAGCTTGTTGCAACAATCTCGCCCATTTCTGCATTGATAGAAATGCTAATGTTCAATGCCAGATTTAATGGTAGGGGAAAAAACTTTGGTTAGTATTACACTTGTATAATCCTTTGAAAATAATTATATACATCAGAAGTTGCATATTTGGCGGCAACAGGCAAAATCACATGTTGGAATTCCACCAAAAGCCAAATAAAATCTGAGTTGAATCCTCTCTGTGTCAGATTTTAACAGAAACTACCTATCAGTAATCACCACACCTCACTATCCGGGAATAATGAACCTCTTTCCATCTTTGACAAAAATCTCCCTTCCTGCAACTTTTGTAAAATATTCGAAGGCAAGGCTTTATTTTGAAATTCCATGAAAAGCCAAATAAATTCTGGTTTGAAGTTAGTTGTCTCAGATTTTATATGAATTGCCCAGCAATAATCAAGCACAAGAGCATTCACCATCCCTGAAGTGATGAAACCTGTTTCCATCTCTCGCAATAATTTCCCTCTCAACAACTTTTGACATATATTAAGGCATTGTGAAAGTCAACAAATATCCTAAGGTTCTTGAAAACTCTGACAGTGGCCCCCCGAGGAAGTTTCAGAAGTCCAAAAGCAACTGCAACCTTCTCGCTGTGAGTAGACAAAGTACGTTCTTTTTGGTCAAACTCCATATCATGATACACAAACTTTGTATCAGGGACACACCCTAATTTTCTCATTTCCAGGAAGAGATGATCAAGATAATTGTAAACTGCATGCACCTCAGGGTGCACGGTATCATCAACCAAATAATCCACTTTCCAGGGGTTGATCAACTAACATTGCCACCTTAATTCATTCATTTAGCAAAATGTGTTATGCTGTGCACTGGTACCCTTGCAGTAATTCTTCAAAACAACTCTAGCTATTGAACTAGCCAGCCATTTTTGCTTTCCGGTGATTCAGGCCATAGCTTGAGATTCTACAGGTTGTGTCTAGTTCAAAGCCCTTTTTTTTTTTTTTTTTGTCATGCTCTGTTTGTTTCTATGCACACTCCATAATAATGAGATAAGAAAAGATTATGTGAATACATCTTGAAGTATCGATGAAATAAATGAAATACTCTTATCAGATTTTAACTGTCAAAAGAAAAGGATTAAGGAAAAATAGATCTAAAAAAAAAAAAGAAGGAACTTTTGTCCAAGCAGTTGCTTAAAAGAGGGAAATGAATAAAATTATACTTCATAAAAAGATCTAAGTCAACATCCAATTTACCGTGTCTACTACTCCATATACAGATCACCTCTTTTTCTTCTGGTGGCCAAACAACTACGTTGGCTTCCTGGTTTGGGGCTAGGGGCATCAGCCCATCTGTAAAGCTAAACAGGAAATAAATTACAGTTGTTAATAAGAACATTTACCACCCAGAAACTTTATTTTCCTGCCGAAATTTGGCTAAATCCATAGCGTTTAATTAGTCCTTGTATTCTCATGAATCTTCTCACTTCTTCTACACCAGGCCAGTTGCCTGATTCAGCATAGATCATACTCAGCAAAGTATGGTTGGCAGCACTTCCTGGTTCTAATTTTATAAGCTGATGCGCTAGCATTTCTGCAGTTCCCAATCTTCCATGAGTTTTACAAGCTGAGACCAAAGAGCTCCATATTATTGCACTGGGTTTCATGGGCATTGTTCGTAAAATATCAAAAGCATCATCAATTTTCCCTGACTTACCAAGAAGATCAATTTGGCAAGCATAATGCTCTATAGTCAGTGGAATTTTTCCATCTTTTTTCACATTATCAAAGATCTGTTGTCCCTCTTTGACAAGGCCAGCATGGTTGCAAGCTGATAAAACAGCAAGGAATGAAATTGCATCTGGTTCCACCCCTCTCTCTTGCATCTCTTGATGAAGGCATAAGGCTTCTTTACCAAAACCGTGTAAGCCATAACCAGTGATCAATGCGCTCCATGATACTGAATCTTTGATATGAATTTCTTTAAACATTTGATGTGCAGCAGAAATAGAGCCACACTTAGAATACATATTAATAAGTGCATTCCCAACAAAAACATCAGAATCAAAGCCGCATTTCACAATGTAGCCATGGGTTCCAGTTCCAAGCTCAAGTATATTTAATGTGGTGCAAGCAGTGATTACTGCCAACAGAGTAACAGAATTTGGTTTAATTCTTCGTACCCTCATCCGCCTAAATAGCTTCATAGCTTCAACAGCATCCCCACTTCGAGAATAGCAACCAACAATTGAACTCCACATCACCACATCTTTAACATCTGACCTCTCAAAAATAAGCTTGGCAAGCTGCAATCCTTCCCCTACTTTGCAATACATGTGAATAAGCGAAGACAAGAAATGATGATCGAAGTCAAACCCATGACGAAATGCATATCCATGAATTTCTTTTCCATGCTTAACGCAACCCAGCTCTGCACAAGCTGGTAAAATTGCAATCAATGTTACTCGATTTGGCCTAATCCCATTAACTTGCATTGCTCGAAAACAATCAATGGCCATATCATAGTCAAAATTTGCAGTGCACCCTGAAACCATAGCAGTCCAGGAAACTTCATTTTTCACTTTCATCTGATCAAACAAGCGAAACGCCATGGATGAATCGCCACACCTAAAATACCAGTCCACCAAAGAAGTCAAAACAAAAACCTCATCATCAATCCTCTCATCAACAATGACAAGGGCATGAATCACTCTTCCAAGTACCAAATCTCCTAAACGCACACAAACTGATATAACACTAGCAATTAACTCAGGTTTCGGCACAAAACCACATTTATACATCTCCTTAAACATTTCAAACAATTCATCGAAATACCCATTTCGTACACAGCAATTTATGATAGAATTCCATGAGATGGAATCTCTAACAGGCATTGTATCAAACACCTTAAGTGCAAGTTCAGCATCTGAAGATTTGGCATAGAAGGAAATGAAAGAATTAGATATAACAGGATCACAATCCAATCCAGATTTAAGGACAAAGCCGTGAAGTTGAAGGGCACTGTCATGGTGGTGAGATGAGAAAGAGCAGGCTTTTACTAGTGTAGGGATGATAAAGGCGTTTGCATGGACACCTAAAGGATGGAGCTCTTTTTGATAGAATTCGAGGGTTTGATCATGCAGCCGTTTTAGGACCATATCTTTGAGTTTGTAGTGGATGATTGAGATTGGTTCCGTGGAGTTTGCAGTTGATGGGAACCGTTGGACTAGACACGCTGGATATTTGGATTTCAACCATGATAACTTCATGGGTTAATACTTCACACAGCATCATTATATGTCAACAATTCTTGTCTCGCCTGGGCTTATTTCCCCTCTCACTGACCATAAATCCTGCCAATCTGAAATTGCCACGTTAAATGGGTACATTACAATTTTAAAAATTAAAAAATCTTTGATATCCTTTTGGATTGCAAACGCAGAAAGCCTCGATGATTTTGTAGAACCACTACAATTGTCTACCGGGAGACTTGTTCTTCTCACGGTCAGTGACAATGATGATTAAGGCGGGTGTTTGATATCCTTTTGGATTGCAAACGCAAAAGGCCTCAATGATTTTGTAGAACCACTCCAATTGTCTACCGAGAGACTTGTTCTTCTCACGGTCAATGACAATGATGATTTCAATGGGGGTGAAGCTGGAACACATTGGAGCCTTCTCGTTTATGATCGGAGCGTGAAAGGCAAAGCTTGAATAAAGTCAATGAAGTCAATTGCAGTTGATGGAGGTTTATTGAAGAACAAATAAGCTTAGATGTAGCTGATTAGCTTGTTTAGAGGTTGTTATGAAGACAGATTCTTCAACAGCCCATAAACCATATGTTCCTGGATTTTGTGGACAATGGTTCACATTTGATGATATTTCTCCGGCAGACTGCAGAGATAGAATCCAAGAATTCAGTACTTAGATTGAAAATTAATTAAAGCGGCCTGAAATAACTCATAAAAATTTTAGAAGAATTTGTACCAGACTTACATACAGGGAAATTACAAGATTGATACATGGCTCACTGAGCTTCAATTTGTAGGAGCCAACAATGTTACTAACTTCTTATTAACATCCATTATGAATTTATGGGAAGGATTCAAGATGATACTGAGATAACTCGCAATGAGTATTTCAAGATGAGATGTTGCTCCTTACAAAAGAAAGATCTGGATTTACATTTTTAATGAATGTCAAAGAAATTTTACCATCTTGGTGGATGGTCTAATCCTAATCTGAAGCAGACTTTCATAACTTCTCTTCCTAATACTTTGGCAACTTGAATGCAGAGTCTCATCCAGTAAAAAGAAAAGAAGGTTAATGATCTTTTTCTTAGAGAACTTTACTAGATAATTTTACAAGCTCTACAAAGACTCTGTGAACACAGGAAATTGATAATCCAAAATGATCAACAGACAAAAAGATTTTTCTCTCAAAATATCATGTAAATGACCTGATTTACTTATCAAATGCAATGGAAATTCAAAAGATTGTTATTGTCCTTTGAAGAAAAAGAAGCACTACTTCAAAATGAAAGGCCATGGTTTTAAAAGGTCTTCATCAAATAAATGGTATTTTTCAGAAGAAAAGTATAGAGAAAAATAATCTGACAGGTGTTATATTTACTGGAAAAAAGGACATTATGCAAAAAATTGTCCAAACAAGCCAAAACATGTTGTAAAAATGTTTCAGTAGATTCATATTTTTACAACGGTTGATATTGAAGATGTAGATTTTGAGTCTTTTTTCTCTGTTGATGATGATGTTTCTCCAGATACAGTCTTTGGCATTCAGGACTCCACATCTGAAGATGAACTTGATCAAGAGTATAGTGGTCTTTTTCACTCCATCAACTGCATGACACAGGCTCTCTCATGTCCTATAAGTCTACTAGAACAACTAAAAATTGATGTTGATCATCCCATTCCTTGGGAATATGTTCAGATACTTCTAAAAAATATGTCAAACCAATTAAGGCAATTGTTTTCATTGACACTGGAGCTCATCTATTCATCCTTAATCATAAAGTCCTCCCACCAAAATTCTAGAAACCTCATAAGCAAAATTTCAAGGCAACTAATAGTGAAAATTTTCATACCTGTCTTATAACTGCTTCACCCATTATAATCCAATTCTTTCCAGGTTGTCAGATTTACACCAAATTTTTTGGATCTACCTTACTCTAAAAAGACCTAGTTATTGGATTTGATTTTTATTGGAAGATCTCAAAACTTAGAGTTCTTCTTATAAGCCTCAAATTTAAAAACTATTTCTAACCTTACACCATAGTAACCTCTATATTTATGACCCAAACACTTTCAGCCCAATTATCACCATATGTTGCTTCAATTCAGGAAGATATTCAAGCTCAGTGTTGTACAAACAACCATATAAAATTTCTAACCAAACACTCCAACCCATTATGGACCAATCCAGACTTTTTCATTTCCCTACCCTTCAAACAAAATGAAGACATCAACCCAATTAAGTCTACTCACTCAAGAATGACCCCAGAAGATCTAAACTTAGCCTATTAAGAATGTTCCCAGCTTTTAGTCCAAAGCATAATTGAACCAGCGAACTCAGATTAGGCTTGTCAAGCCTTTTATGCCAACAAAAGATCTAAACAAGTTCGTGGCAAGAAGAGATTAGTCATTGATTATCAGCCTTTAAGTCATTTTTTAAAGGATGATAAATTTTCTCTTTCAAAAATTTCATACCTATTCACTTTCTTTTTTAAGGCTAAATACTTTTCAAAGTTTGATCTTAAAGCAGTTTTTGCTAACTCGGTATGAAACCAGAAGATTGTCATAAAATAGCCTTTTGCATTCCAAACAGACATTACAGTGGAAAGTTATGTCATTTAATCTCAAATTTGCTCCATCATTGTTTTAAAAGCAATGATCAATATTTATGAACCAATCCTGCACAGTGCCCTAGTATTCATATAATATGTTGCTCTTTTCTCCATATCACTTGTCCCATCAACAAGTTCTTACTAGGTTTACTGATCTTACAAAGAGTTATGGTGTCATGCTCTCATCCACAAAAATGCATGTTGCCTAATTGAAATTGAATTTCCGAGAATAATCTTTCAAGATGGTCAACACTAGCCAAGTCCCCATATTGCTGCAGAATTATTAAAGCTTCTAAATAAAGATCTCTCTCATAAACAAATCTAATAGTTTCTTGAAATTGCAACTTATCTCAGAGGTTTTGTCCCCCACTTCATTAAAAGGCAAATCTACTTAGAATGGCGCTAAATAAGGACCCTCCTCAATAGTCTGAACAACAAATGACAACTGTAAAGATTATAAAATAAGAGATACAGAATTTTCACCTCTTTAGATTCCTTCATCAGGAAAAAGGATATTACAGACAAATGCAAGTGATCATTATTGGGGAGTCATTCTCCTTAGAGAATAAGACAATCCAAGGAGAATCTATGTTTTTGTAAGTGGAAATTCAAGGACTTGAAACTCTATTATCGTTCCACTTTCAAAGAAATCCTAACTGTCAAAAATGGAATTAGGAAATTTGAATTCCACCTCATCGACCATCATTTCACTATCATCATGGATTGTTCATCATGTCCAAAAATGCTAGAATTCAAAGGAAAAAATCTACCTCATCCGCAATTATTGAGATGAAAGAATGGTTCAGTAAATACACCTTTGATGTTGAACATATAAAAGGAGATTAGAACTTGATCCCAAACTTTCTATCTAAGCCACAAACCACTTCCCTTGTTCATCCAATATAAATCATTACTCTCTTCTTCATGGCTTCATCCTCCTTAGTACCACAACCCCACTTAAAAATTGTTACACCTCTAAAAGTTCAATTTCCTACCACAGACCTCCAACTTATTGAACTTGTCAAAAGACAAATCTTTTCTTACCAGTCTTTTCTCATAAGACAATTTGGCCCCACCTAACTCACCATCCTTGGTTTCCATCCAAATTATTCATTTCTCAAGGCTTACACTTTCCTAGATTTCTCCACATAAACAGGATGTTATTGGAAATAGATAGGAGAACTTTTTTGTTTATTATGGTATATTTATCATCTTTATACCATAGCAGTGAAAATTCAACCTTATCACTTTTGCTCCTATCTAACAGAGATAAAACAGCAACATAGGATCAATTCTCATATGGTGATTTTTTATTTTGATTAATTTTAAAATATTGAGTTAATATAATATTGATTGATATTAATAACTAATGTTAACTGATTTTGTTAATTTTCTTTTTCTATAAAAATTTATGTTAGTTAGTTTTTCACGTCATGCAATATATCATTCTATCTTGATCAATTTTAAAATATTAAGTTAAAATATTTTAATTGATGTTAGTAACTAATGTTAACTGATTTTACTAATTTTTTTATAAAAATTTTTGTCAGTTAATTTGTCACATCACGTGATATATTATTTTATCTTGATTAATTTGAATTTTGACTAAATTTGTCAAAATTTTATTAGTTTTGGCTGTCAAAATTTTATTAGTTTTGGCTATTTTTATCAAAATATTATCAAAATTAAAAAGATTAGTTAATTTTGTCAAAAATTTAAAAAGATTGTTTTTGCTAATTTTACTAATTTTTTTTATAAAAATTTGTGACAGTTGGTTTGTCACGTCACGTGATATATTATTTTATTTTGATCAATTTGAATTTTGACTAGATTTGTCAAAATTTTATTAATTTTGACTATTTTTATCAAAATTAAAAAAATTAATTAATTTTGTCAAAATTCTAAAAAGATTGAATTTTAGAAATCAATAAGCTAATATATTTTATTTGGATTTATTAAAAATTTTATTGGTAGAGGAAAATTTATATATTTTGATAAAAATCATAAACTATATTTCTCTAATACAATTTTCTGTCTGGCATGTACATTTTCTCTGACATGATATCCATTGACTTCAAATCTAGTTTCATTTTTTATTTACTAAAAAAGATTAAACATATCATATTTATTTTAAAATATTATTCATATATTATTAATTAATCATATTAATTTTAAAATATATAAATATCATTGTATTAAAAAAATGTTTTATATCTACATAATTAATTAATAGAGTCAAGTTAAAAAGTTACTTATTTTATATTATCTGCAAATTAGCATGATATATTAAACACAACACTATACAAATTGCTAATTTTATTGATAGGAGAAAAAAGCTTAGATGATGAAATTCTACAACTTTTCAAGATAAAAGTCCAATTTTATAAGTTTTATGCAATTAGAACCACTACTGTATCTAGGTATAATTAATCTAAAACAATTTAGATTTTTTGTTTTTCTGTCTTAGAACATATAAAATTAGTCGTCAAACATGTAACATTTATATTATTTTTCCAACGTACATAAATGTGCACTAGCATCCAATGCAATTTTTTTAACTAATAAAATTATAATAATTCCACTAACTATATTAAAGTCTTAATGTTATATTTTTTCCTATAATAACATTTTCTATTTCATTGAATTCAAAAGTTCACTTCCTTATCTCCATACTATTAAGATCAATTAAGCAAGTGACTTAATTTCAATTGAAATATAAAATGATCTAAAAATACCATTGTAAATATACTAAAAAATTCATTTTGTTATACCTTCAAATAAGTATCTCACATTTAAAATAGGGTAATTTGCACTTATAGTCATTAAATTATAGAGCAAATTTTATAATAATCATATAACTATTATTTTCATCGTCAAAGTCACTAAACTAATATAATTATTTTACATCAATCTTTTAGTAAATTTTTTATAGATAAAATTTCAACTATCCTCTTGAATTTTTTTAAAAAAAGTGTGTCAGTCCAAATTAATATTTTAGTTAATTTAACATGTATTCTATTATTTAAAGGCTGAGACCAAAAAATAAAAAAATTAATATAAATAATTTTAAAATTTAAATTAATGTCATTTGTTGTCCTTAATAATAATTCATATATTCTCTACTTAATTATTTGTAATTCTCATTATTATCTCCAATCTTTTTTAATCAGTATTTTCAGGTTTAATTTTCACCTCACACCTGCAATTGGCCTAGTTTTTTTTTCCAAACCTTTTTTAAAAGAGAGAAAATTTATTATTGTTCTTGTTTAAAGTAAAAATAATTATAATTTTATATATCAAAGATGAAATATATGTTATAGATTTAATATACAGTAAATTATTTCAAAAATATTCTTTTCATGAAAATTTTTTTTCTTAATCATGACTCACTTTTCAGGATTAGTATTTAGAAAAATTAATTACTTAAATACACTAAATCGGTGGGAAAGATATATTTTCAAATATCTGTGAATATAACACAAAAATAATATGTAATTTTATTATTAAAGAAGTAAAGTAATAAATATCCAATAATATCACTTTAAAAATTAATTGATATAAAATGAAAATTTTAAAAAAATATATTTCTAAAATGATTCAAGAATTTCAAAAAAAATTACTAAATCTCAAGCTAAAAGATATAAGAGACTCAATCCTAATATGAGAAAAAAAACTTTTTAAAAAATTTTAAAAGTATTTATTGCTAATATTTACAATAATATTTATCTATTTGAGAAAAAATATTTTATTTTTAATTTATTTTTATATTTTATGCATAAATTTATTCATTCAAAATAAGAAAATTTTTTTTATATTATTTAAACAACTTTTAAATCCTAGTATAGGGGTTTAATTAACTAAAAATATTAATTTGGCATGATATGCATTTTGAAAGGTTTAAGGGGTCAATTTAACTTTTATTCATTGAAAACTATTTGAAATTGGTCTAAAATACTTATAATAGTTTAGTGATTTTCATGGTGAAAAATTAGCTATAAAACTACCATAGAATTTAGGATATAATTTGATCACTACGATTGAGTCCCTAAAATATTAATATGATGATTTTTCATATATCTATACTATATATAAAAGTGGTTAACTAAGAAAAACTTTTTTAAACATAAAAGGGTATATAACTTTTTTAAATTGATAATAATAACCTTAAATTATAATTTTTAATTAGATAGATAATATTTTTATAAAATTAAATATTATTTAATTTTAAAATTTGTAATTTTTGAAATCTATACTATACTATTTATAAAAACAGTTAATTAGGAAAAACTTTTATGCATATAGAAAGGTATAAAATTTTTTAAAATTATAATAATTTTAAATTATAAACTTTAATTGAAATAATAACATTTTTATATAGATAGGTATAAAAAAATTTTAAATTAGAATAATTTTAAGTTATAAATTTTAATTGAAAGAATAATATTTTTAATAAAACTAATTATTATTTCAATCTTTAAAATTTGTGATTATTTGATGATGGACGATGAAATTTTTTTATTTTTTATGTTGTTTGATTTATCTTTATTGTTAATTTTGTACAGCTCTAATTCAATTTTTAAATTTGATTTTTTCATTATTTTATCTTTAACATATTTTTTTCATTCACTTATTAATAAAAGATTCTATTTATTAAAAAGTTTATTTTATATGTATTTTAGAAATTTATTAATTATTCATAATTTTACATAATTAATTCTCTTTATTTTTGTGAATATAAAATTAAAAAATTAATTAATTTACATGTCTAATAATTATTTTAATCACGTGTAATGTACGTACAATAAAAATTAATTCATTAAAATATTTTTAATATGTCAAAATTCAAATATATATATATATATGTGTGTGTGTGCGCGCGCGCGCGCGCTATATAAATATTTAGAACAAATCATCAAAACTAGGTAGCACATAAACGAGAAACATGGAAACGAAAAATGTAGAAACGGATACGAAAACATGATATTTTAAAAAAATTTAGAAAATGAAACATGAGAAAAAAAACGTAAATATAAAAAAAAGGACAATTTTATAAATATTTTTTCTTACATATAATCAATATTGAAGTAACCAATTATGAGATTATATAAAAAAAATAATATTAAAAATAATTATTTAAAGCACTATTAACTACAAAACAAATAAATGAGATGAAAATAATTAATCAAATATTAAAAATAAATATTAATTGACCATAAAGTTTTAAAACCAAAATTAATAGTAGAAAATAAATGTATTTTCAAAATGGAAATACCTTTTTTAATTTTTTAAAATTATAGAAACTTGCCCGAAATGTTTCAGAAGAGTTTTTGTGAGTTTTTTAGGAGAGAACGTTTCCAAAACACGGAAACACTTTCCTCTAAGAGTTTTCCTGCATTATAGCATCAAAATAATTATTATTAATGGTAACCCATAATCAAAATAAAATTCAAACTTGTACATGTAGCATAGTCTAGTGATAAAGTGCATTTTACGAGGAAAGATTTAAAATGTAATTCTCTTTATTTACCATTACAGTGAATCCTATTTGTAAAATAAAGAGTTACTGTTATACAGCCCCCAAAACAACTCGTCAAACTTTTATTAAGGCAAAAAAAAAAAAAAAAAAGCTATGTTTGAACATCTTCACTCTTTTAATTTTGATTAAAAATTGAATCCAACAATCTTCCCATTAAACAAATCATGTTTGAAACTAAATATTTTCTAATAATCATACTTCAACAATTGTATTGATATCTACAAAATCAATCAATAGGAAGTATAAATCCAATTTAAGCAAAGCAATAAAATAAAAAAATAATGACCTATGTTCAGATTTGGGAACAATATAATTTGTCTTCCTCCTCTTACAAGGCGTTTCTAATAAAAGATATATAGTTTTGAACAATGAATATATATATATATATAAAATTGAATTGATTAAAATATATTTAAATTTTAAAGATTAATTTAGACGTATACTTTTAAAGTCCTATACAAGCAACTCTATCTATTCCCTTAAAAGAATAAAATAAAAACTTTATTTTATTTACATAAGATAATATAAGTACTAGCAATTTTATAAAAGGCACTAGGAATTATATACAAATTTGACAATTGTTTTACGCATGAAACATTTATACCTTTGTTACAATGATTTTACATTACTTTCGGCATGATTATGCAAAGAAATGTTATATATTAAAGAAACTCTACTGCTATGTAAAACCTATATTTTCAACTAAAAAAAAATTAGAAAAGAACAAACAAATTACGTAGCCAAGGACTTAATTTGAAAAATAAAAAAATATAACAAAAAGAACATCTTGAATACTCTGAATAATTAAAAGTACGAATATGACAAAACTTTTAAATCATTAGAATAAAATATTCTTAGTTTAAAGATTATTTCAGGTATTGTTTATTCTATTCAAAATTCCAGCCGATTTATATATCTTTAACTTTTTAATTCTAACCAATTCCTACAAACTGTGAGATGAGTGATGGTGAAGAATGATTAACATGACTTATCATATTAGAATAATCTTAACTGTTCATTCTAAATGGATAGTTAGAGATTTCATTGGAAAAATTAGATATAGATTTACAAAAAATAAATAATTAAATAACAAAATTAATTTTCAACCATTCATTTTGAAACGAAAGATGAAAATTATTCCTTGTCGAGTGAATGAATGAGAGGCATATTGGTGCTAGAATGAAAAACGCTGCAGAGGCTGAGAAAGAAGAAAAGAAGTAGAAATCTTAACGTATTATATTAGAAAGTGTTGATATTGGATTGCTTTTTGCAATTTTTGCTTGTTTTGTTTACTAAATTGTTTCAATAACATTAGTCTTTGCATTATTGGTTTTAAATTCTATTAAATTTGATAAAATTAATAAATAAATTTTAAAATTATAAAAAAATTTTATTATGGCAAAACCATTTTAAATTAAAATACTTTTTTCACTTTGCTTTGTTTTTTATTTTTCTCCTTCTCTATTCTCTTTCTTTCTTCTCTCTCTACTCTTTTATATTTGAAAAAACAATACAATAATATTTATAAAATAAAATATTTTATTAAATTCTACACTTAAATTGAATATAAAATGTATTTTATTTGAAATAAATTCTATAAAAAAATTTATTTGCAAATGAATAAATTTTAACTTAGAATTAAACAAAATACTATGCAAAAGAAACTAACATGGCTAAAAAATAATTTTCACATATATATATATTAAAATAAATATTATTTATTTAATCAAATGTTTATATAAATATTTTATTTTATTAACAATTTAAAATAAATTTTCAATAATATATTAAATTATAATAATACAAAGTGCGAATTATCAACTAATATTTCATTATTGCTTAGAGGCCACTGTACCTGTAATTTTAACAAAAGAATTAGAGCTTTTGTTTAATCGTTGCTATTATAAAAATATATTTTATTTACTAAATCATAATACTTTTAATTTTAAAATTATTAATACGGTATTAGTAATAACAATATCAAACAGGTTTTTAGTATCATTTCTCTCCAATCTCCCTTTTGATAATTTTGATCAAAATAAAAGCGAAAAAAAAGGAAATTGTATTTGTTTAGAAAAGATTGTATTTTTGTACTTTCTCAAACCCCAAGGAGTTTCAAATGAGCGATAACATACACACTGCAGTAGAGAGGAAATCATCACAATTATTAACTTTTGGTTGGACAAGTTTTCTACAATATTATTGTTAATAAAGCTTAAAAGTCAGAGAAATGCAATCGTAGCTTTCTCTTTAATTTTTCTTTTTTGAAAATCACTTTTTTCTCGTGTTCTGGAATGTTTCTTTATTTGTTAATAGAATAAATTGTTTTATTTTATTTTATCAATTTTACTTTTTTTTCTAGAATTTCATTTAGATTTAGTGTCTTGTCTTTGTTCGCTTTCTTTGTTATCCCTATTTTATCAAAGTTTTGATTAAAAAATATATAATGATAATATATCATTCAATATCATTTTTTTAAATTTATTTTAATAGATTATATAAATTTTAATTTACATTACGTTATAATATCATATTTAATAGAATTTTAATAACTGATAAAAAATATAAAATTATTAAAAAATAATTTATAATAAAAATAAAATTATAATTTTAAAATTAAATTAATGTGTTATTATTAATAATATTAAAAAAATTTATATTAATATTTTAAATGTGTATATATCATAACATTTTTTATTATTTTTTTTAAAAAAAGAAAAAGCTTAAATATCAGACTGACGCAGGTGAACAGAAAGTAGTGTGCTAAGCTCACGACCTTTTCCAACTATCATGAATCGTCAACACCACAATATCACCCGATGACTTATATGTGCTTCTATCAGTGTTATACACTTCGAAAATTTTTTATTGACTGAACGTACCATGTTCGTTTATTTCTCATAGTCTTCAGTCTATAGCAGCAGAAACGGGAGAGACAGATGACGGCTTCTAGCATTCGCGAAATCACATCACCTCTCAGTAAGACTTACTTTCCCTCGTTTTCCTTCTACAAAATAAGTTTTCCCTTCTCTTTTCTCTCTAACTTACTCCCTCTCCAAACACCACAGTTAACAACGAAACATCCCGATTCGACGACGACAATTCTCCAATCGAGGAAGTCGCGCTCACCGTCTCCACCGCCGACGATCCTACCCTCCCAATACTCACGTTTCGCATGTGGACTTTGGGCACTCTCGCCTGCATCCTCCTCTCCTTCCTCAATCAGTTCTTCTGATTCCGCCGCGAACCCCTCACCATCACTTCTGTCTCCGCCCAAATCGCCGTGGTCCCCCTCGGCCACCTCATGGCCACCGTAGTCACCGACAAGGTTTTCTTCAAGGGGGAGAGATTCGAGTTCACGCTCAATCCGGGTCCGTTTAATGTGATGGAGCACGTGCTTATCACCATCTTCGCTAACTCTGGCGCGGCAAATGTGTACGCCATTCACATCGTTAGCGCCGTTAAGATTTTTTATAAGAAGGAGCTTAGTTTTTTCGTGGCGTTTATCGTCGTTATAACGACGCAGGTTTTGGGCTTCGGATGGGCTGGCGTTTTCCGGCGTTATTTGGTTGAACCTGCATCTATGTGGTGGCCGCAGAATCTTGTACAGGTTTCTCTTTTCAGGTATGTAACACACTTGGTCTTGATCGTTCGATCAATATACTTTCTCTGACTCGTTGATTTGTTTTGTCACGTGGACTTGCAACTAGTAATATTACAAAAAATCAATGTGATTAGGTGAACTCAATCTTTATCATAATCTTTGACATAACCTCTCATATATAATTTCATCAATAATTGATACATTGGTCACCAATAAAGTCATCCGTCAAATTTTAAAATTTTTGTTTAAAATAAATATTTTTATATATTTCACTATTAAATTATAATAAAGTTGCTTTTTTATTTTAAATATTATATAAAACTAATTTTATATTCATTATAAAATTAAAAAAATTTGATTAGAATTCAATTTAGTTTAAAAAGTAAAAGACGGCATTGAAAGAGTTTTACCTCTTTATAATCCTTTCGGTTCGGATACTCGCTGAGTTTAGAAAAACCGGATGATCAAATCAAAAAGTAACGAATATAATGAATACTAGAGAGTGTATGTTATTGTAAAATTCTTTAAAATATAATTTCTATATGATTATATAAAAGAGACCGCAAATAGCGAGATATTGTCCTCATTAACTTAAATTAGATGATAAATAATAAAAAAATAATTAATATATATAATTAATTTTATTCCATATTTAATTTTAAATAAGTGATTCTCATTAATTAATGTTTCTTTGAGATTAAAATTTAACATTTAACTGTTTGATATACAAATAATTAGAATTAATACGTAAAACTATTAAAGTAAAAATAATTACAAATGAAAATAAGGAATCATTGAAAGAAACTGTAAAATAAATAATTTTAAAAATACAGGACTAAAAATATACTTTTATATATTATCTATTTTGAAAATAAATATCATTTATTTAATTACATATTTTATATAAATATTTTATTAACATTATGAACATATTTTTTTTATTAATATGCACAAACATATACACGGAGTAGGGATGAGACACTCTTTTTAATACGTCACTCAACAAAAAACTAAAGAGAAAAATGAACAATAAAATATTTAACTATTAATTTTTTATTTTCTATCAAAATAATTATATTATTATTAAATTTAGTATATGAATTTAATTATAATTCCTTTTTATTATTTATTATTTGAAAAAATCTAATTAGACAATAAATTTTTGTCAATTATTATTACTATTTATATATTAATTTTAATTGTTCAACTAATTAACTAATTATCTGACAAAAAAAATATTAAATTTATTTAAATTTTATTATTATATCATATCATGCAAAATGCATATTCAAGATTAAATTTTGTAAAATTTTAACAATTCAATTTGCATAACGTGCGAATTAATTACAAGTGATATCTAAGTTTTACTTGAAAAAGTCTAATTAGACAATATTTTTGTTAAAATAATAAAAAATTACAAAATAATAATAAATTTTAATTATTATTTATATATTAATTTTTTATCATTCAACTAATTAATAAAATATAAATTTTTATTTAAAATTTGTTAGTATAATCATATTATGCAATATACAAATTAACAATTAATTTTAAGAAATTTTTAATGTGTGAATTAGCGACTTGTAATATCTTAATCCCATATAACCTATTTGATAATCAATTTAAGGACAACTCAGCATGTGGATTTAGATTATATATTTTATGTCCTTAATTGATTTATGAAAAAGATATTCTTCTTGTCTAGTTAAGGTAAGAAACTCAAACCAAGTTCAACTATTTCTGTTGTTATGCATCTTTTTTGTGACAAATATTATTAAACTATAGGGCATTACATGAGAAAGAGGAAAGGCCGAAGGGAGGGATAACACGGAACAAGTTCTTCATCATTGCCTTCATTTGTAGCTTTGCTTATTATGTCTTTCCAGGGTACCTCTTTGCAAAGTTAACTTCTCTATCTTGGATTTGTTGGATATTCCCCACTTCCATCCTTGCTCAACAGCTTGGTTCAGGACTCCGGGGTCTTGGAATTGGCACTTTTGGATTTGATTGGGCTAGTGCATCGTCTTACCTTGGGAATCCCATGGCTAGTCCGTGGTTTGCAACCGCCAGTACAGCTATTGGTTTTGCCCTTTTTATGTATGTTGTTACACCCATCGCATATTGGCTCAACATTTATAAGGCCAAGACCTTTCCCATATTCTCAGACGAGTTGTTCACATCTTCTGGCCAAAAATACAACATTTCAGCTATTATTGACTCAAAATTCCATATAGACATAGATGCATATGTGCGTGAGGGTCCTCTCTATCTCAGCACCATCTTTGCATTGGTTTATGGTCTAAATTTTGCTTGCTTGGCTGCTACAGTTGTTCATGTTTACCTCTTTCATGGAAGGTAAGCCAAGAAAAAAGTACCCCCAGTTTGAACTTTTATACACTTAGCAAGATTATGTTCTTTAACTCAATTTTCAATGTTGTAGAGATATATGGCAGCTAAGCAAGTCTGCCTTCCAAGAGAAGAAAATGGATGTGCACACAAAACTCATGAGAAAATATAAGCAGGTCCCTGAATGGTGGTTCTTGTGCATCCTCCTCTTGAGCATAACAGCAACGATATTTGCATGCGAATATTACAATGATCAACTCCAATTACCATGGTGGGGTGTCTTTCTAGCATGTGGTCTCGCCTTCTTTTTCACCCTTCCTGTTGGAGTAATCACTGCAACCACAAATCAGGTATCATACATTATAAATGAAGTATTCCTTGTGTAATTATATAATAGTTATGGCATTTATTTTCTTGTGCTATTGTAAGCTTTTAATTAACATTCTAATATGAACTTCTTATTTTTCTTAACAAATTATCAAAAAAATCTCAAAATTAGCCGTGTTTTTAATTTTTTTTCTCAAGTTTCTTATAAGCATAAATTAAGTTTTTGTTATTTCTGAAATTATAAATTAGATTTTAATAAAAATATAACAATCAATTTTTTTATTTTGTTTAATAAAAAATAGTCCTAAATAGCCTAAAAAATAAAAACATTATTTTAATTACAATAAAAAATTAATTTTGAAAAGTTGAAAATCTCATTAGACTAAAGAAGTTGAAAATTTTGGCCAGAGATAACTTTGCAAATAAATATAAAATATATGCATTTTATTGATATAAAACAAAAATTGAAATAGAATTGAAAAACACCTGTAATTTGGGTTTTTTTTATAATTTTTTTTACTTCGTGGCAAACAGACACCAGGGTTAAATGTGATAGCAGAGTATATTATTGGGTATTTATACCCAGGATTCCCTGTTGCTAATATATGCTTTAAAGCATATGGATACATTAGCATGAAACAAGGGATCACCTTTTTGCAAGATTTCAAGCTTGGTCATTACATGAAGATTCCTCCTAGAGCCATGTTCATGGCACAGGTAAATTACCTTCCTATGTCTTACTCTTCAAGTCCTCCAGAATAACAAGAAAAAAATAAAATTACTCTTGTATTTGCCTTTGGGTTTCTGGATACCACAACAATCACCGTGCGTTACAGAGCTATGATGATTCTTCTCATCAGGTGGCCGGTACCATAATAGCTGCAATAGTATATTTAGCAGCAGCATGGTGGCTCATGGAAACCATCCCCAATATATGTGACCGTGAATTGCTTCCAGCAGGAAGCCCATGGACTTGTCCTGGTGACCATGTATTCTATGATGCCTCTGTCATATGGGGTCTTATCGGTCCTCGAAGAATTTTTGGAGATCTTGGCCATTACTCTGCCATAAACTGGTTTTTCTTGATTGGTGCTGTAGCATCTTCCCTGGTTTGGCTTGCACACATGACCTTTCCTAATAGGCAGTGGATTAAATTCATCTCCATGCCCGTACTCTTAGGTGCTACACAAAGCATGTTGCCTGCTACTTCTGTCAACTACACTACTTGGATTTTTGTTGGATTTGCTTCAGGCTTTATTGCTTATAGATACTATCGCGACTGGTGGAGCCGCCATAACTATGTGTTGTCTGGAGCTCTTGATGCTGGATTAGCCTTCATGGCAGTGTTGTTGTACTTGTGCTTGGGGATGCAACATGTTAGCCTCGACTGGTGGGGAAATGATTTAGATGGATGCCCAT
>CATIWR010153127.1:0-11537 GCA_949677035.1 Omphalea diandra
CTCCTACTCATACTAAATTTATACATAGGAGAAAGGCTAACAAGTCTAATCTCCAATGCCACTATTGAATGAAATATAGGCATATCAACATACATTGCTTTATTAGGAAGACTCACGTCAAGTTAGAGGACCTTCAATTTCTAACCCTCAAAGACCCAAGTATGCTTGGTACCAAAGAAAAGGTGATTGACTTTTATTTTGTAGGGAAATGTGACTACCACCAAAGCAAGTAATTAGCATATGGATAGTGGTTGCTCAAAGCATATGATTGAAAATAGAAGACTATTCACATCACTTAAAGAGAAAGAAGATGGAGATGTCACATTTGGTAACAATGCCAAGAGTAAGGTAATTGGCATTGGTACCATAGGTAAGGATGGTTATTCATTAATCGATAATGTCTTATTAGTTAGTGGCTTACAACATAATTTGTTGAGTGTAAGTCAATTGTGTGACAAAGGTAATAAGGCCACCTTTGATCCTAGGGAATGTCGAGTCACCACTTTGGTGGATGATGAGGTTATTTTCAAGGGTGAAAGGAAAGGCAATACCTACTAAATTAACTTAGACAATTTGGCTAACCAATCTTTCAAGTGTCTTATGTCTTTAAGCAATGAAGCTTGGTTATGGCATAGAAGGCTTAGGCATGCAAATATGGATCTTCTTCAAAGCCTATCCAAAGGGAAGTTGATGGAAGGCCTTTCCAAGCTAAAATTCACTAAAGACAAGACATGTGGCCCATGCCAAATGGGGAAGCAACATCAAGCCTCCCACAAATCAAAAAATGTTATAAGTACATCTAGACCATTTCAACTTATTCACATGGACTTGATAGGACCTACTAGGAGTGCTAGCTTAGGTGGAAAGCAATATGCACTAGTCCTTGTAAATGACTACTCTAGGTTTACTTGGGTATCTTTTATAGGTCATAAGAATGATTCTTTTGATGCTTTTAAAAGCTTTGTCAAAAGAGTTTCAAATGAAAAAAGTTACTTCATAACTTCTACTAGAAGTGACCATGGAAAAGAATTTCAAAATGAATCATTTGAAAATTATTATTTGGAGAATGGAATTTTTCATAATTTCTCAACTCTTAGAACACCACAACAAAATGGTGTTATAGAAAGGAAAAATAGGACTTTGGTAGAGATGGCTAGGACAATGCTTAATGAGTATTTATTACCTAATTACTTTTGGGCTGAAGCCATCAATACCTCATGTTATATTGCAAATAGAGTTTTTAAAAAACCCATTCTCAATAAAACCTCTTATGAGCTATGGAATGGTAGAAAACCCAAGATCTCATATCTAAGAGTATTTGGATGTAAGTGTTATATTTTGAATACCAAGGATAATCTTGAGAAATTTGATTCCAAGACTAATGAAGGAATCTTTCTAGGCTACTCCACCTCAAGCAAGGCATATAGAGTCTTCAATAAAAGCTCTAAGGTAGTTGAAGAATCTATGAATGTTGTCTTTGATGAATCTAGTAAACTTGATCTTAGGAAAGGTATTTTTGTTGATGATCTTATAGGTGATCTTGAAAAGCTGGAATTAGAAGAAACTATAAGAAAAGATGATAAAGACATGGAGAAAGGTGAATCATCAAGGATGGATGAGGAACCACAACATCAACAAGAAGATGAACCAAGACAACAGCTGCCCAAAGATTAGAGATTCTCCAAGTATCACCCCAAAGACTTAGTTATTGGTGATATCTCTAAGGGTGTAAGTACTAGATCTCAACTTTTAGATAATAATCTTACATTTGTTTCTCAATTAGAGCCAAAGTCAATTGATGAGGCTATTGATGATGAAAGTTGGGTACTTGCTTTGCAAGAAGAACTCAACCAATTTGAGAGAAACAAAGTATAGGAACTTGTCCCTAGGCCTAAGAAACACCCAATTATAGGTTATAAGTTGGTGTTTAGGAACAAGTTAGATGAGCAAGGTGTCATCACTAGAAACAAGGCTAGATTGGTTACTAAGGGATACAAACAAGAGGAAGACATAGACTATGATGAAACCTTTGCCCCCGTAGCAAGATTAAAAGCCATTAGGATTTTTTTAGCATTTGCACGTCATATGAATTTTAGACATTTTCAAATAGATGTTAAGAGTGCTTTTTTAAATGGCATTATTGAGGAGGAAGTTTATGTTGAACAACCTCCTAGTTTTGAATCACATTGTTTTCCAAACCATGTTTTCAAATTAAACAAAACCTTGTATGGATTGAAATAAGCTTCAAGAGCTTGGTATGAAAGGCTTAGTTTGTTTCTTTTACAAAATGATTTTGAGAAAGGAAAGGTTGATACTACATTATTTGTTAAAAAGCACAAGCATGACACTTTAATTGTCCAAATCTATGTTGATGATATTATTTTTGGTACTACTAATGAACCCCTTTGTAAAGATTTTGCTAAGTGTATGACTAAGGAATTTGAAATGAGCATAATGGGAGAGCTTAAATTCTTTCTTGGTCTATAAATCAAGCAACTCAAAGAAGGGATCTTCATCAACCAAGCCAAATACACAAAGGAGATACTAAAGAAATTTGGCATGGAAGGATGCAAAGTAGCAAAAACTCCAATGAGTAGTCTCATCAAGCTAGACAAGGATGAATCAGGTATGGTGGTAGATGAAAAGAGATATCGAGGTATGATCAGATCTTTACTCTATCTTACTGCTTCTAAGCTGGATATAATGTTTAGTGTTTGCATGTGTGCTAGGTTTCAATCCTCTCCTAGAGAGTCTCATTTGAATGCTGTAAAGAGAATTTTCATATATTTGCATGGCACTATTCACTTAGGACTATAGTATCCTGGGAACACATCTTTTAGCCTAATAGGGTATTCGGATGCGGATTATGCAGGAAGTCTCTTAGATAGAAAAAGGACTTCCGTGACTTGCCAATTTATAGGACATTGTTTAGTCTCATGGTTTAGTAAGAAGCAAGTTTTGGTTGTCTTGTCCACAGCGGAAGCCGAGTATGTGGCTGTAGGTTGTTGTTGTACCCAAGTTCTTTGGATGAAACAATAATTAAAGAACTTTGGTAAATCAATTGATCACATTTCTAACAAATAATATCAGTGCTATTAATCTTTCAAAGAATCTCATCCAACACTCTAGAAGTAAGCACATATATATTAGGCATCATTTTCTTAGAGATGATGTGCAAAAAGGTGATATTGTATTAGAATTCATTGACACTAATCACCAACTTGCAGATATTTTCACTAGACCTCTAATTGAAGAAAGAATGAACTTCATTAAGAGAGAATTGGGAATGTTTGATGGAAGCTACCTTTAGTGAAATTTTTTTGTTTGATTTTATGTTTAATTGTGATGAGTGTGATATGTTTGATTGATGATTGTTATGGATGGTTTTATTATTAATTTGTTATGGATCACAAGCTTTTCAAAATCCTTTGTTCCTATCCTGTTGACTCACAATTCGAGGTCATTATTCCTTCTTCACGGTCGTGAATTACAAGTAAATTTCTCTCGGGTATCAAATGTCAATTTGCAGTCGCGAAATCCCTTTACATTGCGAATTTTGATCATTAATTTCAAAATTTTGATCGTTACAGCACATATTCCCAAGAAAATTTGTTCGTTGCTCATATTTTTTAGAATTCACAGTCGCAACTCATGAATTCACAGACGCGAATTTGAGTAACCACCTCACATTTATGTGATTTGATAGCCAACCGTTTTCAATCCTTCATAATTTTTTTTGACCGTTTTTAGCTATTGATACACCTCTTCAAACATTCTCACTCTCTCTCAAAAATTTCTCAATTCCTCCCCAGCAATCTTCAATTTCTGCTATGGCCCCTAAAAGAATCTCTAAAGTCGACAAGGGCAAGACAGTGGCTCAACCATTTGCCTCCCCTACCTTTCATCTCATGAAGGGAATTACCAAAGAAGAAAAGGAGAGATACAAGGCAAACTCTTCAAAGGTGATTCTCCCCAACAAAATTCCTTTAACCTTCATGCTTGAAACCTTAGGGATCAATAACGAGATTCGTGCATTCCTCTCCAATCTAGGGTGGACGAATTTATATTATGTGATGAACCCAGCTATAAGGAGATTGTGTAAGAGTTCATGTGCATTGTGCAATTAAGTCGTAAAGCCGACTCAAGGGTAGGACAGTATGGGTTAGTATTTCAGGGCTTTGGCGACCCTTATTTTATTACCTTCGACCAACTTTCTTCTCTCTTCAATTTATAAGTCGGAGAACACATACCCTTCATCATCTCTGCACTTGATGTAATCTACTCTGAATTTTGGTTAGAGATTTCTATTGAAACCAAACATGACCCCCATTCTTCTCTTTCCAAACACATCAAATCTTTTCCCTTGTGGATCCTTCATCGCATCATCACTTTCTCAATAAATGCAAGGGGTGATGGCAATGAAAAGGTCTCACAAAAGGACTTGGCATTTCTATTCTGCCTCGTCAAAAATAAGCCAATTCAAATCGGTAGATACCTTGTGGACTAATTGATTCACATGAGTACAAAATTGAAGAGCCAGTTTTTACTCCCTTCGCATGTCACAGCCATCTACCATTTCGTTAGAGCACTTAATGAGGAAAATGAGCAATTCCTCACTAAGAAATTTTTACCCTCCTAAAACTTCCTTGATCTCATATATTTGATCAATGCCAAGGCCATACATCCGGACACCTATGTGTATACCTTAGGTGCGAAAGGAGCGAAGAAAATAGAATCTTCGCAAGCATCGAAAAGGAGGAGATTGGCAATTGACGAAGCTTCACCATCCATTCCTCCTAAGCCAAAGTCTAAGGGTAAACTCACTCTCTGCACCATCAATAACAAGTTAGATAAACTCGTGAGGATGATGAAAAGAAAGCTCCTCTTTTTTTCACATCTTCATAGTGACATGGTGGACCTTCAAGAGAAATTAGGAGTCCCTCCATGCCATCTTACAGACTTCATAGAATTTGAGGACACTCGTGAAGAAGAAGGCAACGATGAAGTAGAGGATGGAGAAGAGGCTCAATGTGGAGATCAAGGTGAAGGAGACGACAAAGATCTTTCTCACGATGATTCTCTAACTTTTTAGATTAGGGATACTTTGTACTTTTCTATTTTTTGTTTATGTTTAAAAAGTTTGTGATCCCTAGTTATGAATAAATAAACTTTATCTTTCTTATTCTCTTATGTGATTGCTCTTTTCTATTTTTTTTTTATTCCTTTTAAATACTTATGCATGATTTCTTATTCTTTTTTCCTTATACACCCTCTTTTGATCTTGCCAAAGGGGGAGAGATGGTATAATCTAAGGTTAAAGAAGAGGAAAATATAAGAAAATTATAATTTGTACAATTATAGCATAAGTTGAGGGGGAGCATCAATAAGCAATATACTTATTTTTTTTTTATTGAATGAATGACATACTTAGCAAATTTTTTGTCTTAAGTATTCATTGAATCATATTACAATCCAACTTCACTTTTCTGCATCGTTTTCACTTTAGATCAATCTAAGTTATCAAAATAAAAAAAGGGGGAGATTATGGGACTAGGGTAGTTAACCCAAGTCTTGGACCTCTTTTGATCTTGACAAAGGAGATTGATCATGTCTAATGTTTCAAAATTAGTGTTATTTTGCAGCCCTTTTATTTTTATCTAAGTTGGATGTTGGATGTAGCACAAAATCTTTAAAGTATGAAAAGTGTTCTAAATCGCGACTACTACTTTGGATTCGTACCACGATCTATTAGAAGACTTACAAGAAGTTAGGCAAGTGAAATTGCAGAGGCTTTTCTCGATCGCAATTCATCCAAATGATGGTGTCCAAAATTGGCAGACGAATTCGCGGTGTGTGTCACGTCTTAGTCGTGACTCTGAATTTTGAAGTGACTCAAGAGGGAAGCAAGTCCACAATCACAGTGTGACAAGTGTCCCAGTTGACTGTTGAAAGTCAAATTTTGTGGAGGTATCTTGTTGGTAGCGATCGCGAATCATGAGGAAGAAGATGACCATCTTCGACAGACACATTTGCATCCTTTTATCGTGACCTGTACAAGAATGCTCGCGACCGCGACTTATGAAAGCAAGTAAAAGGCAACGGCTCCATTTTCCTAGTAAGCCAATCAAAAGTTGCCACATGGACTAGTCATTAGACATAAACAAAGTTTTCCTTAAGAAATTTAGAATTCGCAATTGCGAAAGAGCAGTAGCTACTGCGAATGAAGCCTGTCAAGCATTTAATGCACAATCTGTCTAGCACACTTTGAAGATCTTATACCGGTTTTATTACAACGTCTCTTTGGTGGGTAGAGGCTATAAATATCTCACCAAACATATGTAAATGCAAGAGAATTAATAACTTTATAACCAAACTCTTGCAATTTTGCTACTTAATCTTTTCTCTTCTTTAATTGGTTGTTTGGTGTGAGCATAAACACCATTTGTACAAGTTGAAGTGTTAGCCTATTAAAACACTCTAGAGAGGTTGTTGTGAGAGCCTAAAACACACAAGTGTAAAGATTGTTGTGTGAGCCTTTAAAACACAAATGTAAAGGTTCTTGTGTGAGCCTTAGAAAACACAAGTGTAAAACTTTGGTGTGAGCTTGAAAACACCATTGATAGTTAGTGGAATACCCAATTATTGAGAATTGAGGAGTGGATGTAAGGTCGATTATACCCGAACCACCATAAATCGTGTGTCTTTATTTCTCTTCTACTCTTCTATTTTTAATTTTCACCACACTAATTCAACTCCCTTCTTGTTGCTAAAGGCCAACAACTTTAATAAGTGGGTAGAAGCCAAAGTAGTAGCTACCATCA
Organism: Omphalea diandra; assembly: GCA_949677035.1. Lineage (NCBI taxonomy): Eukaryota > Viridiplantae > Streptophyta > Magnoliopsida > Malpighiales > Euphorbiaceae > Omphalea > Omphalea diandra. Next base: position 6,822 of record CATIWR010153127.1, read on the forward strand.
TAGTAAAAAAAGTAGAAAATTCCTTTTAGAAAGAAGTTATTTTGCAAGTTCAAAATTTCCAGCACACTCATCACAGATAATGGTAAGCAGTTGGATTGTGACAGTTTTAGATACTTTTTCAATAACCTCCACATCAACTTTAGATTCATCTCAATGGTGCATCCCTAAACAAATAGACAATTAGAAGTCACTAATAGAATTCTCCTCAATAAACTAAAGCAAGACTTGATGAAGCCAAAGGAGAATGGGGTAAACAGTTGTCACACATACTTTGGACGTACCAAATGACCTTTAGAAAGGCCATGGAGAATCATCATTTAGCTTAGCATATGGCATGAAAGAAATGGTTTTAGTAAAGATTGGCATGAACAACCTCAAAACTTTGATCCAGATGCCAACAATGAAGGAGCTAAGTTACATATTGATCTATTTAATGAACAGTGAGAAAAAACAGCTCTCCAAATAGTAATATACAAAGCAAGGATTGCTCTATACCATAATAAAAGTTTTTGCCAAAGGATCTTTCTAGAAAGGTGATGTAGTAGTAAGGAAAAGGAGATGTTAGAGTAGGAAAACTTGAAGCTAATTGGGAAGGTCCCTACCTAGTTGAAAATGTAACAGGAAATGGGGCCTACCAGCTAACAACATTAGGGGGACAAATGATCCTAAGGTTCTAGAATGTAAACAATCTTTGCAAGTACTATCAATAAAGAGGTTATCCAGTATACATTGTGCTAAAAAGGTTCAGCTTTCCTAAAAGCCATATCTTTCCACTAAGTATAAGGGGTCTGACTTCCCCAAAAGCCATAACATCCCACTAAGTATAAAGGTCTGAATCTCCCTAAAAGCTATAAAATTATATACGGGTTTGATTCTCCCAATAAAACTATAAAATTTTACTATAATGGATTGGTTAAATGTCGTAAGTTTTATAGATTTGACTCTATTTAAAAGCCACAGATTTATAGGTTTAGTTATTTAAGGTTATAAAGGATTATATAAATGGTCAACATTCAAGAAACTTATTTAAGCATGGTTGCCTCCAACTGATTCAAGGTAAAGATGCATGTCATCCATGTGGTGGATAGAGGTTATTACAACATATTCAACTAAAATGTTGCCATCCATCAACTTAGAACGGTGCCTTCAAAATAATTACATATATGAAAGTTTTAACATCACTGACTTAATTATTTTGCTATCTTTGTAGACATTCTTTTTTATTTTATGATTATAACTTATTTTGAAAGGGTAACATTTATATGAAATTAAGCATCATTAGAAATCATAAAAGAATGCACAAGCCAAAAGTAATAATTATTCATTTATTTCAAGAAATGTATAAGTACAAAGATTACAAAAGGGTTCAAGAAGACAAAAGGACTTTTACATTTACTGTATCCTTCGAACCTTCGGGAGTCTTGTCTATCTCTACTATCTCCCTCGAACCATCAAAGGCCCTATCAGCAGAGGGATCTGAAGACTCTTAGTTGTGCTAGCACCCCCTTCAAAACTAATAGTGACAAAGGGAGAAGTCTCCCCTAACTCTAAAGGGGATGTTGGGAGTTCGCTTGGAAAGGGGTTCACCGAAGACTCACCCCTTATTGGATCATTTGAAGCAGCATGGATGAGAACCACCTGCACCGCGGTCTTTGAGTTCATTAGGTACTTAATGGTAAGGTAAGGAGTGTTGAAGGCAGATACCCCACCATTGTTCCTTTCAGTACATTTTACGCAGATAACATACATCTTTTTGAAATTAATAAGTTTAAGCTTGGACAGATAAATCCCAAGTTGTTACTCTTTTAAAATCTTCTTCACCCCTTAGCTATAAGTTGTTAACATCAACGACAATAGAAAGGAAATCTTCGCCTCTCCTACCCTTCCTAAAGCCATAACTACATCTACACATGTATGTAGAGATCTTATTACTTGGTAGTTGATTCTTACATGTTCAACCTTTCTGGTGAGTTCTTCCTCCAGGCAAAATTTGCTAGTGGTAAGCTTTTATATTTCATCGACATAGGAAAGCCAAACCCTATATGATTCAGTTGCATGCTTATTGGCCATATCTTTCATCTTTTTCTTGGTTGCCTTTACCTTTCTGGAGGCTTCTTTTATCCTCTTATCAATAGCCTGTTCAAAATATCAACAAATGTTAGTGTACCAATGAAATAAGAAGAACAAAAAAAATGGTCAAATACTTATAGAGGAAGATGTTTCAGCCTCAGTTCTCCTCCTCGAGCTTTTTCGTAAGGCTTACTCCCTTTTTAAGAAGTGTATCATGCCAGTATGTTACAAATCAACCTAAGGAAGCTTGGCCTAATCTTGCTTATTAAGTTAGAGGTCAATAAAATCTAAGAACTTATCACAAATGGCCAAGTTCTAGACTGTACTATGCATACTTGCCTCCAGCCATCCTCGAGGGTTCAACAATTCTCCCTTAAGGATTGTAAAGCCTCTATCTTTCTTGACCCTCCTCCTCTTCCTCCTCTGAAGACTTCACACATGGGAAGAGTTCTTTTTCCTCTTTTTCCCTTTCCTAGCTTTTTTGCCCATACTTTTCCTACCACCAGAAGATGAGGGTGGTAGAGCTGCATTAGAAATAAGTGAAGGAGTAAAAGCATATGGGATATGCCACCCTGAAGATTCAAGGAGAAGAAGGGGTTTAGTATCCTCAACAATTTGTTCACTCATATTATATCCACTGTCTTCCCCTTTTACCTCTTGAGCAATGAAAGGAAGTTCATTAAGAATGTCCTCCTCAGTGTCGAGGCTAACATGAACGTTTTATAAGAACTGTACTTCGTTTGCACAAAGAGATATATTAGACATTAGCAGTGTATGAAGCCATACAGTAAAGGCAACATATACCTTTTCTCTTCTTCTTCTTAGGGATAGGCTTGGAAGGCTTAGCTTCATCTTCGAACCAAGCACATGTTTTGAATTATTGAGGAAGGTCTTTGAACCTGAAAGTTTAGTTCTGGATAAACTGTTTCACATATTTTTTGTAAGATGGTTGGACCCCAAAGCATTTAGATACTATTTTGAATAGTTTATCCTATTCATCTTTGGCCAAAAACTTCACATATTTTTATAGGATGGTTGGATCCCAAAGCATTCAGATACTATTTTGAATAGTTTATCCTACTCATCTTTGGTAAAAAAAAGTAGGGAGGGCAGGAGACTCGTCTATAAAGACCTGAGGGAGATTAGCAAACGTTGAAGGATGTGCCACTAAAAAATACTTGTTTAGCAAACTCTTTAATGAGGAAGGAAGGTTAGACACCACTTTACTATCTGTCTTGGTTGTCAAGGATAAAAATGCTTCATTAGAATGCACATTAGACTATACAAGTGTTGGATACGGGGGTGGTTAGGATCAATCCCTTTACCTTGCAGATCTTGATAAGGTTGTATAAGATCCATAAAGTGTTCAGGTGTAATTAAGTTAAGGGCAAGGAAAGAAAGGTATGTATCCTACGATGATGGTATAAAGGGGAAACCTAATCCTTGGCTCTAGCTATTCCCTATTAACAACAATAACCCCTGAGCTCAAGGAATTAGGAATCCAATAGTGAGTAGAACAGGCAGCCATCCCATACTCCTTTGAAATTTGGTAATTCTCCTGAATGTACTATATGTCTTCTCTCTTGATGATAATTAGGTGAGCCTTTAGTTTTTCGATAGCTTGCCCAATGGATCGAGCCACCAAGAATGAGAAAAAAAATTTGAAAGGAGATATGAAACAAAAAGGAAAGAAAATACAGACAACTACGAAGCGTAAGAAGAAGCCTTGACTGCAGAAGAGAGAACAAATAGAAGAAAAGAGGGGGAAAAAAAAAGCAACAAATTCAACAATTTTGCAAAGAGCCATAAGTAAAAGTGAAAATATTTGGCCAATTTTTATACTAGAAAGAGTAAAATGAAGAGTCGTGCCTGCAATTATTCGGATAGCAAAGATGTCTACCTCGAGACTTACATTTTAAGGTGCCAATTATTAGGCGCAAAATACAAAGAACCACGATGGCTCTTAAGGCAACTAGCAGATCAACCTTTGAAGCTAGAAGCATTTTGAATAAATTATTCATTCAAGTAAAGAAATTATGGCGAACAATCAATGACATTGTTGTCAGAAATATTGTCATTTAGAGGGATTAGTGATAGCATTCATATCACTGAACGTCTTAAGAAAGGACACATACCCTATGAGTGGTCAATATGTCATATGAATGAGACCTTTCTTATCAAACATATTGAGAAATCAATAAATTCCGAATAATAAATAATTATCTAAATCAGTCATAATTTTAATTTTTTAAAAAATAAATAATTACTTTCATTTTAAAATTTTTAAAAAATTGAGTCAAATTTAAATAAGATTAAAAGAAATCTTTTTAAGTAATATTTGAATGTGTTTGTAGATCAAATTTGACTAAACAACTTTAATATAATTTGTACATATTTTTATTTTTTCATATAAAAAAATAAAATTTTAAAAAGAGATTATTAGAAACAAAAGCATATATGTATCAATAAATGACGCTAAAACATATTGAAACAAATTCAAATTTTAATATAGTTAAAAATGATGCTAAAAGCATATTGAAATAAATTCAAACAAATAAGCTGACAAAATTATGATCCATTAAATTTATCAATATGATATATATATATATATATATATATATATATATATATATATATATATATATA